>VDFB02300688.1:0-42637 GCA_007258455.2 Sequoia sempervirens | reverse complement strand
CTTAAAACCCTATTTTACCTTTAATCAAATACTATAATTATACACTTTTGTGGGTAAAAACTCATAAAATTGGGCCACAAAAAAATCTTTTGGGCTAAGGTAGTATTTGGGTAGGTAACCCAAAATAATTGATTTTTTTATTCTTTAAGATTTAAATTTTACTATTAAATCCTTAATAGTTGTATTTTTTATCATTTGAGCCCTATTTATTGCCAATATGAAGATTATGAATCATGCATATATACTATATTCCCCATTTCAAAGATACTTTGAGTTGTGGTTGTCATAACTATACTTATAATGATTTCCATTACAAGGAAATAACTTTTGTTCTTAATCAAAACTTTATGATCTTCCAATTCTTGTTTTGGGTTGATCATACAAGGATTATGAAATTTATTGGTATTCAAACCACCCTTATATTTTTTTTTTTATTATCATTTTAGACACTTAAAAATATCTTGAATGATATCATGCACTCGAATATGATCTACTAACACCATTTCATCCTAAAACTCATCCTCTTTTCGTTTAATTGATTAAATTAGCCTAGCTATTTA
This sequence comes from Sequoia sempervirens, assembly GCA_007258455.2. Taxonomy (NCBI): domain Eukaryota; kingdom Viridiplantae; phylum Streptophyta; class Pinopsida; order Cupressales; family Cupressaceae; genus Sequoia; species Sequoia sempervirens. The sequence continues at coordinate 42,077 of VDFB02300688.1, read as the reverse complement.
ATTTAATTAATTGCATCATTTTCATCTATTAATCTAATTAATCTGATTAGGTTAATTCCTACCCCTTTCATGCTAACCTTTCATCTTGTTAAATTGGATAAATCAAATTATTTAATTTAAACCCCTAAGTCCTCTAATTTAATTAAATAACCCTAAGTTATTTAATTAAATATTATGTCACATCCCCCTTTTCATTAAATAAGTTAATTATTTAATGAATATCCTAAATTCCCCTAATTTGCATGATTGAAACTTTGTTTTAATTATCAAATTACTGATTAAATCTAATCCTCCCACTTGCAAGAGAATATTCCTCCTTTGCACATTCCTCCAAAAAGGGAATATTCCTATGGAATATCCCTTCCCCTTTTCACATTAAAATTTGGTTTTAATTAACTAAATGCTAATTTTCCTCCAAAAGGGGAATATTCCCATGGAATATTCCTTCCCTCTTCACTCATTTGAAAAAGAGAATATTCTTCCTTGTAACAAAATTTCAACAAACTTCTTGTACAAGTTTTGAAAGTGTGTTTGTTTGGATGAGTGTAAGCCCTTGATTAAATATCATCTTACATCCTCAACCTTTGATGGGAATCCATGATCCATGCCTCCATCTTCCTTCCATTTTGACCATTGATTGATTCATTCAATCTTGACCATTAGTTTCATTTTGCCTATTCTATAAATAGACCTTGCATCTATTGAATATGGATCCATCTTTTAATAGTAAACTTATGCTATTAAAATCACTCTCATTCACATCCACATTTTAGCACATATTTATCTTTTTTTAGTTTAAATCTTGCATTATTAGCTTAGAGCATCCATTAATGGCTTCCATGGTAACTTAGTTACATACATTTAGTATATTTTGAAATTAGGTTTTTAATATTTTGGATCTTTCATACATTCACATCGATCATCATAGCTTTTATCATGTTAAAATAGTTTTCATCATGTTTTACAACACATCTTTCATCGGTTTCATCAATTTTATTCAATAAAATTGATTGAAACAAGCTCATTATCCAAGGGATTGGGAAAGGGTCACCATTCCACATCAATGCAACACCACCCCCCCAAAAGGATAAGTTTCAATATCTTAGAGTAGATGTTTATCAAGCTTTCATGCTTTAGAATGATAGTTTTAATGGCTTTTTCATCTTTGTTTACATTGAATGATCTTATTGGGATTGATGCATAGTGGCTTAAATATGCTTTGAATCTATATGGATCAAGTGTAGTTAACCTATACTATTACATTGATCACAATCATTATGAAATATTAAAGATTTTCATCCATACAAATCCTCTAGAATGGAATAAATCATCACACTTATACTCTAGATCCATGTCAATAACTTATAATAATGACACCATTGGAACAAATTGTACAAATAAGTAAATAATGCAAGAATATCCCCTCCAAACAATTTTGAGAGAGTCCAAAATGTATAGATGAAGTCAAATCTAAGAAGCATTATCTCTACTTCACACTCTAAATTATGTAAAATATTGTATTAGGAGACAATCTCAATGTATACCTCTAAATTTACAAGTGGAGATAGTGATAGGTATTTAATATAGTCCATTCCATGACAAGGAGATCAAATAGCATCTTCTCAATCACATTATGTTATTAAAAAAGATAGATACTAGATGTTCTACAAAGCTAGTGTTCAAACCAACTATGTTTCTAGCCTTGGGTCTCTCAAACTACTTTATATCATAAAAATTCAAAATCATTACACAATGATGATTAAGTAGACTTAATCAATGTTAAAAATTCATAATATATAAAAGTGAATTGAAATCCAAAGACAAAAGGAATCAAGCCACCATAATTTTAGGCATAAGTTTAAGGTGAAGAAATCTCATGATAATTCTCCTAAAAAATGAGTTACTTAATTAGCATTTATTTATCACTTTATGAGCTTCATATATTAAAAAATTCTCTAAAATAATTTGGTATAAAGAACCTACTTGTAATGGGTGGTTGTCATCCTAATAATCTATCTGAGGAGCAAGCCTCAAAAAGGATAGCTCACTTGTTTAATTTTTTTTATGAATGATTATTATATGTTTAGTAGAGTTATTTTTTCTCTCCTTGAATAAGCACGGTATTTTATAACTATATTTTATTATAAAAAATCACATGCCTTTATGATCTCCTTGATAAAGTGATAAATTATCATATTTTTTAATATTATCATATCATTATAATAGCTCCATTTTATTGGTTGTGTTCTATAATTACAATTATCTCAAAGTAAGTGTGGATTTAAGCAATGTAATATGATCAAACTAATTATTACACTTACTAAGGATTCTTTATGATCAAATCATAAATCTATAAAAGATCAAAATTACCTTACTATATTTAGATTAGATATTACCTATACAAAATTATTATATCTAGATTTTTGTAGAATAATATATGATCATTGAAAATGATGAATATATATTAAAGAAGAAAATTAATTATGGTCTTTGTTATTCCTACACTAAGGATCAAATTTATTTGATTATTGTGTTACTGAATATTTTGGTGATCCAATCAGTAGGAAATCTACTTCAAGCTATACATTCAAAATATGGTGCAAGTGTTATCCATGGATAAAAATAATACTTAAAATATCAACCTTCTATGGTTCTTGAAGTTATAGAGGTTGACTACAAAATTTTCTACAAAAGAATCAATGTCTTAGAAGATTATTGGAAGAGTTTCATCTAGGTACTAGTAAATGTCTTGACACTTTATTATATGATAACTAAAGCAATTTACTCTTACCAAAGACTCATGTTTCCATAAATAAATCACATTAAATCTCATGGGAACTTCATTCAAGGGAATTTTTTTTCCATTATTAAATTACTCTCTAGTTCCACTAGATTGATTATCAAGTGAAAGATATACAATGATCAAGAAGAATTGGGCTCTAGGCTCCTAGCATTCACAAAAATAATACTCTATATATTGTATAACACAACCTTTTTATGGTGCCAAATTCTCTAGATTTAGATCAATTATTGGCTTTAGATGATGTCATTGAGGGGGAGTGTGCATGTAAATGACACCTCCTAGTGGTTAAATCTTGGATGTAGGGCCTAACAAGAACAACATAAACCTCTAGGTATTATACATATATGTCCTTTAGATATATTGTAAATTATTATATCTATAAATATTCCACTTGTAAAAGAATTTTCTTATACAAGACCTACATGCACTATGTAATGAATCCAAGGAAGGCTAGTTTGAGGAGTCCCAGGCTCTAAAAAACATTATGAGACCTTATATAAAGCATCATTTTTAAAAAAACTAGAATTATAAGTTATGACAAGATGAATTTTATGTAGTATGGGATACATGCTCTTCATTTTGGCATGTATTTGTGTCCATATTTATCACTATCAAATAAGACCTAAATTACTTGGGTACTTCATTTTTTTATATATAAATTAATAGATGATGCCCTCTATTAACATTAATGAAGAGTGTCATCTAAACATAATGTTGCTAATTGTTGTCATTGATGTCAACACTTGAGGAGACTGTTGGCAGTTATCATTGACGCCAACACTGATTGTTGGTTGTCTTTGGTGTCAACACTTGATGAATATTGTTATATGTTTGGTGATGGTCGATGAGCTTGTTGTGAGTGGTTGATGAAAACACTTGGTGAATTGTTTGTGGTTGAAATTATTGTCAATACTTGAGAAGTAAGGGAGATTGTTGGCATTTGATGTCCCCGATGACAAGTACTTGGCGAGAGATTGTTGCAGTGTTTGTTGCTTAGAATTGGTTGTCATTTTTTGTAACATTCAGGTTGGGTTAACATTGATGTATGGAGATGCTTGCTGAATTTCATGATTGGATGTCATGCCTTGCTAAAGTTCATGGTTGGATGTTATGTCTTATCTAAGAAGTATTGAGTACGATTCATGTCAATAGAGTTGGTTTCATAATGATATATTAAGATGAGGATTAGAAGCATTAAGATGAGGATTAGAAGTGTTGTTGATAGTAGAGAGATGTTGTTGAAGGTCTACAATATGTCTTATGCTCTCTCCTGATGTTCTTAATGAATTTTTGGCCTCTGCAAGTTGCTTAAGTGGTTTTGTTCTTGGAAGTTGCATTGAAGTCTGTATGGGAGAATGCTTTGCATTTCTTCGTTGAATATTTGGTCTTACGGTTTGGGATTCAAAGTTAGTGTTTTGTGGATATTGCACTCCTATCTTTTTTAGGTCACCAATGTTGTCGAGGAGATTTTTGTGAATTATAGAAGGTTGGTAGTGTTGTTGGTTGTCTAGACTGATCCAAAAATGCACATTTCTCCTCATTGATGTCTCTGCTCCTACAACTTCGTGAATGTGTTCTCAATGTCTGTGTAGTATCTTCGTTCCAATTTCATGTGTTGAAGTGGTCTATAAGTTGATTTTTTAATCATATATCTCACGATTAATCATTCTGTGTTTCTAGGATGAAGTATTATGTTCCTATTTCGTTTGCAGTGGTTGCTATTGGCATGACAGTATGAAGAATTTTTTGGAAGTGTTGTTGGATGTTCATGGAACATCCCCATGTGATCCGCACATTGTTGATTGGCCTCTTTGGTGCTGCATTGTATCTTGAGTTGGCTTTCTAGGTTATTTATGGATATTTGGCCGATAGGGCTTGTTCTTTTGCTTGTATTGTGTGCTTTTCTATGCCAACAATTGAAGATGTGTTATGTTAAATTTGGGTCCTGACCTATCTTGGTTAGAACCACCTTGAGTGAATTCAGTTAGAAGTATGTTTTTGGGCTAACTCATTTTGTGCTTCATGTTTTCTTGATGTCGACTTAGGTTGATGTGCGTCAGCATGTGAATTGCTTTGGATCACTTTGGAATATGTATTAAGTTTTTTTTGGTCCTCTCTATCTTTGGGATAGGACTATATTATGCTTTGGTGGCCTACTTGTTGAATTAATTTTTTATATTCTTCTTATTTGACCTAATTTGAAGTTTTGAAGAGTTGTGGTGGATATATTTAATGTAAGCTAATTTCAGATGCAACAAGATGGAGAAGTGTACAAGTGCAAAGCATTGTGTGTGTGGAATGTATTGAATATCTAGCAGTGTTGGTACTATAGTGTGAAGAGGAAAGATCAAATGCACTTTAATGCCTCAATTAGTAGAGTGAATTCTTGAAAAATATTATAATCTCTTATAAAATTTATGTATATTGCTATGAGATAGTGAATCTCATTAGTTCCTTGTATCTTTCCCCTAAAGTTGTGTTGGATTCAATTTTGAAAGTCCTTTGTATCTTTCTCTAAGGCAGTGTTCCTTAGTTTTCAAGTCATTTTTGGTAGTGAGCCTTTATATTATGAGTTAACTCTCATCATTCTTTTTCCCTCATTGGGTTTTCCACATAAATCTGGTGTCTCCTTGTGTATGTGTGTTTTCTCTATTTCTTTCTCATTACTTCTGATTTGATTAAGGATATAATTTTTATATATTTATATTGTTAGAGATTGTTGATCTTGCTGAGGGTTTAAACTACTATATCTATTAAAGGTTTTTGTTGTGTTAAGAATTTTACATTGTGCCAAAGTTTTCAAGTTCCAAAAGGGCTTAATTTTTTTAGTATACTAATTCACCCCCCTCTCAGTCTTTGGGTGTGTTCAAAAATTGGTATCAAAGCCAAGTTTCTCTAAAGAAAGCTTGACCACTTGAGGCAAAGATCCAGGATGGCACATGATGGGTCATACAAGGGTCCTAGGTTTGATGGGACTAATTATTCCTTCTAGAAACTGATAATGGAAGGCCACCTAAACTCTCTAAGGTTTGGTGTGTGGCAATCAGTCAAATATGGTTATTTTTCTCCTACTACTCCAAGAGATTTGGCTAAAATTAGATTATATGAATGCAATTCCAAAGATAAGAATGCTCTCTTGTGTGGATTAGCTAATTCAGAGTTTTTGAAAGTGATGAATTGTAGTTCTACTAAAAATGTATGGGGAAATATCAGTTGTATCTATGAAGGTGATACAAAAGTGAAGGAAGCTAAGATGTAGATATTTAAAAGTAGATTTGCGACTCTAAGGATGACATAAGATGAAGGCATTGCAAGTTATATGCTCCAGGTACAAGAATTTTTCTTTGGCATCACTGGTCTTGGTGGAGAAGTAAAAGAGAATGGAATTGTGAAGAAGGTTTTGAGATCTCTCCCTAAAGCTTATAATCATAAAGTATTTTCCATTGAAGAATCCAAGGACTTGGATCAGTATTCTATTGATGAAATGTTTGGTGCTCTTATGGCCTTTGAGATGAGAGAATTTGATAAAGATGTACCAAAAAGGAAATTTGCATTCAAAGATAACAAAAAGATTGAAGATGAATGTTTTTATCAAATGATGACCTTGATGAAATTGAAGAAAACTTTGTGAGAAGATTGAAGAAAGGCACTAGAAAGTACAAAGGTAAGTTACCTTTCAAGTGTTTTAATTGTGGAATAATTGGCCATTTTGCATCTAAATGTCCCTATAAAGAATCACATGATATAACAAAAGAGATAAGGTTAAAAATGGTCTTTACTCTAAGGAGAGCAGTGGTTCCTTAGAAGATGAGGAGAATGATTAAAATGATGAAATTCTCTTTATTTCCTTTAATGCTAATGATAGAAAGTGTAGTGTTGAAAAATGTAAGGAGTCTGACTCCTTGAGTGATGAATATATGTATTCTTATCAACTAGATCTAGAGTCTATGGAACCTAAAGGTTGGGACTTCAATTTAGATGTTTAGGAAATAGGTTTTGAAGGAAAACTATGGTTTGCTTTGGAAGACCTGAATGAAGCAAGGGCACTAAATCAGAAATGTGAGAGCTTTCTTGAAAAATCAATAGAAGAAACTGATAGACTAAAAGTTCAAATAGAGGGAGGTAAAGAATGTGAAATTAAACTAAAAGTATCATAAGGTGATTTTTTTTTTTGAAAGATAAGTTCAATAACAAGGATGTTGAATTCTTAAAACTTGAGGAGGACATTGTCACTCTGAGATATGAATTGGAAAAGAAAAAAGAACAAATTGTCAAAGGAGAAAAGTCTGATCTTGATAGATCCAAATCAAATGAAAAGCCTAAAACAAAGGAGGAGAAAGCTTTCACTGAAGACCCTAAGAAGAATAGCTCCAAAGATGCAAAGGCTAATCAAGATGGCAAGGAAGAAGATGGATTCATCCCTATCCGAAAACAAAAAGGTTTAAAAATACTTCCAATGCAAGGCAACATGCTCCTACCAGGTTCAATCAATCTTTTCAAGGTTACTATTTTTATTGCAATAAATTTGGGCATAAGGTTGTTGATTGTAGAGCTAGACAAGGAAGGAATGATAACATGAGTAGAAGATCATTTTTGCCTCAAAGAAACAATGTTATTTCATTTCATGGATATTGTTATGCTTACAACAATTTCAAGGTTATAAAGCTACCGAGTGCAGATCTAAGATGAAGAGAAACAACTTTGTTTCAGAGCACAACATTGTGTGCTACAAATGCAATAAGATGGGACATAAGGAAAATGGTTGCAGAAGGGTTTTGTAAAGCCACTAGTTTAGAGAAAGGATGAAACCTCTAATCAACAAAGGAAGGGACATGAAAAGGTCTGGAAGGAAGAACAAATGTAAGGAAATGATAAGAAGGGTGATTCTTCACCTATGCACTTTGCACAAGATTTTAAGAAAAATTGAGATAGAGCATTATCTCAGGGGGAAATTTTATTTGCAAAAATTTTAGCCCCTTGATGAGACCAAATGTTGAAGACTTCAACATGAAAGGAGAATTGGATCAAAAAAGTTGGTGTACAGATCTGCAATGCAAGGATGAACCTTTGTTGAAGGTTTCGGTGCAAGAAGAAGGTGTGTGGAGGTTGGTACACATGTTTTTATTAGTATCATTCCAAGTTGGTGTACCACACATAAAGATAAGGTTTAGAAAGATAAGTTTTAGAAGTTTGCCAAGGCATTAACTATATATATTCTAAGGTTGAATCATCATATATTTTGGTTTGCTTTCCTTCGTAGTGCAAGATTTGATCTTGCGGTTTAGAAGATGAGTTAATCAATATGTGAAGGTGTTATATCCAAGTTTTCATATTGTAATGTCACAAAATTTCACCTAGGGGAAATTCCACATTTTAGCACTTTTCCTAGCATTTATGACACCCAAACACATTAATGGAAGAAATGCCATGGGTCAGAATTTCATAATTATAGCTCCATATGGATCAATGGTAAGCAACAACAACCTAATGAAACATTTCCAAAAAAATGATACCTTAGACGCCTACCCGACATGTAGACGTCCTGTAAGTTTTTTCGAGTTTGAAATGAAGAATCTCGATGTGTCCTAGCAGTCATATTTTTAGGTGTAATGGATCTTTTTCACCCTTGCATGCAACAAAGCCCCTCATTTTCTCTCATTTTTTGGGCTCATTCATTTGATCAAGCTATCTCTTCAACTTCACTCTTGATTCTATTTCATTCTATACAAGCAATACTTCTACAAGTGAAGCTATGTTGAACTGAGGTCCCTCCAACAGACAAAGCTCTTTAGAAAGCATTCAACGATGCATTTGTATGTTCTAAATGGGGTTGAGGCCCATTGGTAACACACTCTCTCTCTCTCATTCTTTTCTATTTGCATCTCTTGTTCATTTACTACTTGGTGGTGTGGGTTCTACTCCTGAAGCGGGTTTTGCTTTCACCACCCCCTTTGTCCATTTTAGTCACACTCCCTTCTTATCTGGTTGTCCGTAGAGGTGGGAACAACCAAGTTAGGGTCTGAATGTGGCAGGACCCTATACAGCCACAACATTTTCCCCTCTTTTTTTTTGTGTGTAGGTTGTAAAGCGAAGCTTGGAGTGAAGACTCAGACATCCAGTTGCTAGTAAGTTTTCTCCAAGTTCTCCTAGTACTTTTCTCATAGTTTATGTTCTCTAATTTATTGATCTGTCTAGTAGACCTTAAGTCTGAGTTAGGTAATGAAATTCTATTTCACCCACCTAGGTTCCTGAGCTCTCTATTGCTCAAGACGTTAGTGTTCCATTTGGACAATAGTGTGCCACACTGGCGTCTTGAATCTGCTCTATAGTCCTTTGGTCAAGAGCTCCCCTATCGGAGGTGGAAATCTAGGAGTTTCTCTCTCTTGGGATCTAAAGTAGTCTTCTCTGATAATCAACTTGTATACATTTTCTTTGCAATTTGTTCATTCATCTTACGTTGAGGTGGATAAGGGCAGTTTGTTCCCTAGGAATCTCTTAAGAACAGAGAGACTCGTGTGCAGTGAATCCCTCTTTGGTGAACCTGACATGAAGACTGATCTATTTTTAGAATGTTTCAATGTTTATGATAATGCTTTTTCCAATGAATATTTCAACATGTTGGATGATGCTCTAGATGATTTCTTAGAAGCATCTTCCCCTATTCATAAATCTTCTAAGCAAACCTCTTCTTCGCAAGCTGAAAAGTCAGTAAATGTTGTGGTGGTCTTTGTGGCTCCTCCAAGCCCTAAGAAACCTGTCATTTACTTGACCCCATTTATCCCTTCTCCAAGGAAGGATCATTCTATCTATGGGATTTCATATCACAATGATTCATTAGATAAGTTGTATTCAAGGTTCGTAAAAGCTACGAACTCTACTTCTTACAATGTTGTGGGGCACACATATAATACAAGAAGAAACAAACAAAATTTGGATCAACAACCTTTTGTTCCTACATCTCAACCTACTTAGGTTCCTACTTCTTTACCACCTTCACAACCAAATCTTCCTTCAACACCTAAACCTTTGACTAAGGCACCAGGTGATTATGATCCTTTTGAGCAACTTCGTGTTGCTCTGACTAAGATCTCACTTTGGGATTTGCTTCAAACCACTCTAGTTTATAAGCCTTGTAGAAGATTCTCTTGCATGCCTCTACTAGGCCTACAAATTTTAATGCGTTTTTCACTCATATTCATGTAAATTCGCCAAATATTACATTCCACTTGCAATAACTCTTGCCTCCAGATGTGTAGAAACAAGCAGAACCTTTAATGATTATAATTAATGTTAATACTATTGGTATTAGGCATACCCTCATTGACACCTTTTCATCTCTCAAATTTTTCGGTATTGATCTATTTCCTAAGATTAAAGTTGATTCATCTTCTCTAGCTACTTCTTTGTACATTTTTGGGTTTGATAATGTCGGTCGCCAAGCTCTAGGCACGATAATACTACCTTTGCAGCTAGGTCTCGTTACCTTACCTACTTTTGTTTATGTTATGCTTGGCCCTTTACCTTACAATATTCTTTTGGGGAGACTGTGGATTCATGCTATGGGTGTCGTAACTTCTACTTTACATCGTTCTTTAAAGTTTGTTGCAAATAATCGAGTGGTCACAATTAAAGTTGACCTAGAAGTTGTTCACCTTTGTGAATTAGTGGTTGTTGGTCAGGCTTCAGTTGTCTCCACTCTTAAGAATTGTATTCCATCTTTAACTATTGATGCTATGGAATATTCCTCGGCGATAGTCTCTATGGAGGTTTTCCCTGAAGCGAATGTCGTTAAAGATGAACCACCCAAAGTAGAAAGTCCTAAGTCTTCCCCATCTACTTCTTCTGAATCAAATGCTTTCCTTGGTGATGATTAGGGATCTTTGGAATTCTCTGAGCTATTTATTGGAGAATACAAAGTAAGCCCCACTCATTTGAAGCTTCTGATAACCTAAAATGCCTCTGATGAAAAAGTGGATGGTACTTCCACCAAGGAGGAAAATTGTAATCCTGTTCAAGAGGCCAGTCCTTCCCCTGCTAAGGAGGATAATTCTACTCATACAAAGGAGGTTAATGTTTGCAAATCAAGTAAAGGAGATGGTTGTGCTCTCATAGATGCATTCGATGTTCACTGGTGGAAAAAATCTCTCTACGTGGAACCACCGCCTTACGAAGTTTTACAAACCTGTTATGGTTTTGGATATAGACTTGCTTCTCAATATGGCTATGGGTGAAAAGGAATGGGATGTATTGAGCAAGGAATCTAGGTCCCTATCTAGTTCAAGCCTCATAAGCATTATCTAGGTTTGGTATCCTCTATTGTACATTCTAAGAAAAAACCTTGGTGGAGTGTTAACATGATTTCGGTTGAACCACTTAGTGTGGTCCATCCTAAACTAATAGAGGAAGGGGTGCAGGATGAGAAAGTTCCTCTAGATGTATTCTCCTCAAATGAATCACTTGAGGAATTCTTAGGTGCCTACCCCCCTTTTCCTCCTTTCCATCATAAAAGATGATTCTTGTATCGCCTAAATGAATGGGTATATTTTGGAGAATATGTCTTGAGTGTTGATGAGGACCCTCTAGCTAATGTTCAAGACAACATCCCGATATCACATCCTGGAGATCATAGTTCCCTCCTCAAGGGAGAAACTACTAAAATCCCTATGGATCCTAAGTCTTCTGAAAAAGTGATTAAGATTGGGAAGTGTCTTTCTTCAGAAGAAGCAGAAGAACATTTTGATCTCTTACATTCTCATTCTGATATCTTTTCTTGGAAATATGAGGACATGCCCGATATAGATGAGTCCATAGTGGTTCACAATATCATCCTATATCATGACGCCAAGCCAGTTAAGAAAAAAATTTGAAAGATCAATCCCAAGGTCGCATTATTGGTTAAGACCAAGATGGAGAAGCTACTAAAAGTAGGCTTTATTTTTCCAATCGACTATTCCCCTCGAATATCGAATATTGTCACTGTTAGCAAGCCTGATGGCCATATCCGTATTTGCATTAACTTTTGGGACCTCAATAAGGCTTCTCTTACTGATGATTTTCAATTGCCTAACATAGATATGATTGTGGATTTGACTACAGGCCATGCCTTGTTATCTTTCATGGATGGTTTCTTGGGTTACAATCAAATCTGTATTAATCTAGAGGATCAATGCAAGACAACCTTCACTACCCCTTGGCATACTTTCTATTAGTGGTCATTCCCTTTGGGTTAAAGAATACGAGAGCTACGTACCAATGGGTAATGACCCTAATATTTCATGATTTCATTCATAAGATTTAAGAAGATTATGTTGACGATATCTTGGCGAAGTCTATAACCCGTCAGGATCATGTAAAGAAATTTCATCTTATTTTTGAAAGGCTTTGAATCTCTAAGATGATACTTAATCCTATTAAGTGTTTCTTTAGTGTAGACACAGGAAAAATTATGGGATTTATAGTCTCTCATCATGGAATCAAAGTCGATACAATTAAAATAGATGTTATTGTTAACATGTCTCCACCTAGGAATATCACTAAGTTGCAAAGTTTACAAGGGAAGATTCAATCAATTCATAGATTCATATCTCAACTGGCTAATCAAAGCCTATTTGGCCAATCCTCTCGTACTAATGCTAGCTATGCAAAATAGACCCTTTTTTCTTTACCTCATAGCATCACCATATGCTTTAGTAGCTTTTCTTGCTCATAATTATGATGTTAGGAAAGAGAGAGTGGTCTACTACATTAGTCGTGTACTAGTTGATTATGAAACTCGTTACTCCTCCATGGAGAAGCAATGCCTTTCTCTTGTATTTACTACACAGAAGCTAAGGAACTACCTTCTTCATGCTGAAACACATGTCATTGTAAAAAGTGACCTTCTAAAGCATTTGTTATCCAGTACTGATCTTCCTGGGAGGTTAGAGAAATGGGTAATGTTACTCTTTGAGTTTAACATAAAGTTTATTACTCAAAAGTTCATAAAGGGTCAAGCTATTGTCGATTAGTTAGAGGACGCTCCCTCATCTCGCTCCTTCTTGGGTTTAGATTTGTTTCCTGACGAGAAAATTCTTGCAATCAATTGTGACCTTGAATGGAAGATGTACTTCAATGGGTCAAGATGTCAAATTGGCTCCAGAGCAAGTGTGGTTCTAATATCACCCGAAGGTAAGCCAGTCCCTCTCTCCTTTCGATTGGACTTTCCCTGCACTAATAACATCATTGAGTACAAAGCCCTCATTGTTGGCTTGCATGTCGCGATTGCACTAAAAATAATACATCTTCGTATACTAGGTGATTCTATGCTTATTGTGAACCAGATTACGAGAACCTATCAAGCTAAGCAAATTAAGTTATCTCTATATCGAGACCTCACTTTTTCCTTGCTTGAACGGTTCTCCTCTTTCACAATAGATAGTGTCCCTAGGAGAGAGAATAGACACACAAATTCCATGGCAAGTTCCCCTTCCCTAGTACCTTTAGATGAGGATACGAAAGAATACCACTTTGTTGTTCAGGTCCTTTTGTTTCCAACTATTTTCTATCAACCTAAATTTGATGCTTTTGTGTGTTCTCACATAGACTCAGGAGAATGGAATTCTAATATCTACAACTACTTGAAGACTAGAAACTTTCCTGATGATGTGACAAAAAATGATCGCACTCACATACGAAAACATTCAGTCTGTTATGTTGTTTTGTCTGATGTCCTCTATCAAAAATCTTATAATTGCTTGCTTCTTTGATGTCTTACTAAAGCAGAAATACCCCTTTCCCTTAAAGAAGCCCATTCGGGCTCTAGGGGGAGATTTTGGTGGTAAATCCCTGGTGAGGAAATTGATACACTTGGGATACTTTTGGAAAATGATGGAACAAGATTCCTTTGACTTTGTTAAAAAGTTCCTACAATGTCAACAACATAGTCATCTTTTTCATGCTCCTACACAAGAGTTACAAAACTAGACCTCTCCTTGGCCATTTGCAAAATGGTGGTTGGATATTATTGGAAAGATATCACCTCCTTCCTCTAAAGGACATACTTTTATTATCACTACTACAGAATACTTCAGAAAGTGGGTCCAAACCATCCCACTTTGATCCACGAATGCTAAGGCTATTTACAATTTTTTTTAAACAATATCATTTCCCATTTTGGATTTCCTGCTACACTTGTTTCTGACAATGGTACGCCATTCAAGAGAAAAGAAGTAAAGCAATTCCTAGAGAAGTTTCACATTCAACATAGATTCTCTACACCTTATTATCCTCAATCTAATGGCCAAGCAGAAGCATCTAATAAGACTCTTGAGCTCATTCTTCACAAAACAGTTAATAAGCACGATAAGGATTAGCATTTCCAATTGACATACGCTTTGTGGGCCTATTGCACAAGTGTTCGTATGGAAATGGGAATGATTCCTTGCAACATTGTGTATGGTGACAAAGCTATCATGCCTTTAGTGTTGGAAATTCCATCTTTGCATGTTTCCCTTAAAGGGTTAATTGATGATGAAACTTATCGAGCTAATCATTTGCATCAACTGGATATGCTTGACAAGTGTCAATTACAAGCCCTTGATTATCTTAAAGCTTATCAACGATCATTATTCAAATAATACAATCAAAATGTACTTCCTAGGACTTTCAATATAGGTGACTTGGTTCTCTATGAGAATCAGAGAAATGTAAATGTGTCACCTGATCAGAGGGGAAAATTCACTACTAATTGGTCAGGCCCTTAATTTTTCGTCTTCCTGTATGGTTCAGGTGCTTATGGATTATCGTCTATGGATGGAATGCCTCTAAAAGAGCCTGTTAATGTGATGCATCTTTGTTGATACTATGTGTAGTGTCTAATGTGTCATATGTGTGGTGTTCACTCTCTAAGGGTTGAGCATTGCATATGCTGACATTACTCATTAACACATTATGAAAAAAAAATGATGTGATGTTATCATGTGTGTGTGTCATACATACATGTATCCTACTATATTGTGTATCCATGCATTACATTATATCTTTTAAGGAAATTAGATCATTACTGTATTTAATTAACATACATCCATGTGTGTTCTTTAAATCATGACAACATCTAATGTAAACATATGCATATACATACATAACATCTATAGAATCAACTTACATAAAAATAAAGAAGTGTACACATCAAATCACACAATGCCATGATGTCAAAATTAGTATCTCATATATATATCAAATGCCATGTACATGTATCGGGCCACTATTGTCAAAAAATGAGTGGATGCTAAATATGTGTATCAATGTCTATAAAAAAAGATCTACAAATATATCTTGTAACTACAAAATTGATATACAAAATGGAGCTCTCTAAGGCTGCGGTATGTGGCTCTAAGAACCCCCTAGCTCTAGCTACAGTTGTGGCCTAGGAAGGGGTTGCATAGTGGAGACGAAACAAGAGTGATGTGAGCGTGATCTAGACAAGGTTACACACATCCCCCTGATCTCTCTCTGAAGGGAGAATATCTACATCGGTGGTTGCATTAGCTCTTGCTACAG
The DNA here is from genome assembly GCA_007258455.2 of Sequoia sempervirens. Taxonomy (NCBI): domain Eukaryota; kingdom Viridiplantae; phylum Streptophyta; class Pinopsida; order Cupressales; family Cupressaceae; genus Sequoia; species Sequoia sempervirens. Next base: position 26,737 of record VDFB02300688.1, on the reverse strand, counting down.
TTGTTGATCACCTACCGGGATCACGGCTGTTGGCTAATTCGCGAGGTCATAAAGACAGCTCTAAAGGGTATCACATTCCTTCTCGGTGACCTCCACCCTTGTCACTACCGCATCTTGCTCTACGAGTGTTGTTCATATCTCCCCCAACAACTTGTCACATTGGCCCTACATTGTGGTGACATCGGCCACCCTCAGCATCACCTCTACTCACACCTCCTTGTATGCAATCTTGAGACGTGCCACTGGCTCGAAGAGGCGAATTTGTCATCCTGCTGAAGTTGACTGGTAGGCATCTAGAACTATCCCTTGGATAGGCACAGCAAGGGACACCTTTGATATGCACTAAGCGATGAACCCAGTCCATCCCTAAGTATCCACTACAACCACAAAAGCATAAGGTATATCAGTATCAAAAAGTATATAAAATGAAAACATGATATGTATATGCATGAGATAAAATGTTGAAATGAAACAACATAAATAACTGTCGTACTTGGGTTCCCTAGCTTCCAGAATGGGTCAAGGGGAGGAGGTGCACTCGGTTCTGCACCACCAGTATTAAGAGCTACCCTAGATGCGGCAAGGGCTAGTGGGGCCAATGAAACTAGTGTAGCTGGTGGAGGAGATGACATCCTCCACCATCTCCTAGATCTCAGTGGTGTCACCCTAGCTTCTTGCTCTTTCTCCTTCTACTACTCCTCCTCATCATTGTTGCTTTTGTGCCTCTGCCTCGACCTAGGTGGTTGTGGTGGCATGTCCCCCTGTAAGCCAAGATCCCCTTTGGGGGAATCCATTGGGAAAAATAGGACGAGACGGTGTGCTGCCCACCACACCGAAAAGGCTCGGTCCATGTCGATGTTTTCTAGAGTGCCCATCGATGGCAGGTTTGTGTCGTTGATGTCATCATTCAAGAGATCCACATCCACCAAGGTAGGGCATGGGTGGTCCTATGGCTTTGTCATGCTCCGCATAGCTCAGGTGTATGTCAACATAGGATGGGGAATGGTCTAAACACTTCTGTGCTACCGCATAACCCAACTCCAGTAGTACAACATAATAACAAAATTAATGTGACCAAGCATGAATCAGTCACGCTACAGGTTCCAGAGGAACCTATGATCATCCACCCATCGAAAGGCTCGGTAGGGTCTCCATCTGATCCAATCTAGCATCAATGTGTCAAACTACAACTGTTAGAACTGCATATCACTATGCCTCCACTGCCACGTCAGCTCGTACCAATGGGCCATAGGGATAGTATATTTTCACACTTGCGGATATCCCTCTGGCCTCATGCATGTGATGTGCGTGAAGGCCCACACTTGAAGCAATGTGCATGTTGTGAGGCTATGATACTCATAATGTACGTACCAACCAAGCTCCTGGTAGAGATGCCCCTAGGAGAAGATGGTACATCTCTCCACCATCACCTTAATGGTGTGGATGAGGCCCCCATGCAAGTGAGAGCCCCGTGCATCCATGGTCACCCTCATGGTGGCAGTAATCACCAGAATGCAACATATCAAAGGAGAAGTGGTCTGGACCTAGTCGAACCACTGGGTGTAGATGTGCTCAGTCCCATCCTCGTTGTTCATCCGCCTGGAGCAATACAAAACTCCATCTAATCACTCCTCTGCTGAACCTGTATCATCAATTGCCACCTATCACCTGTGGATGCGACACTCGAGGATGTGGTAGACATCCTCTAGTGTAATGATCATCTCCTTAGTAGGAAACTGGAAGCTAGAGGTCATAACATCCCATTGCTCCATTAGCATGCAGTTGTGATAGAGCATCTCTAGCATGGTATATACATGCCAAAGCCCAACCTGCTGTAGAAGGGAGATCTCTACAATCCCTTTGATGGCCACGGGAAGACCAGGAGCATATGAGCGAGCAGCACTACGGCTAGCAGAGGCATCCGAACTAGGAGCAGGGATGGGAGAGGCAGGAGCACAGCCAGTGGCAACTAGCTCCGTACTAAACGCGGGGACTATCCTCTCTTGTAGTTCCGGGGGAATGAGAAGAGACACTAAACTAATCTAGGGGCCTTCCCACACCCCCGGTGCGTTCCCTCACACCCTGAATAGAAAGAATAGAAGGTGCGTTCCCTCCCACCCATAGAAAGAATAGAAGGTGCGGGGGAATGAGAAGAGAATAGAAGGTGCAACTAAAAAATACTCTAGTTCCCTATGCACTGGGTGGGTGGGAATGAGAAGAGAATAGAAGGTGCCCACCGCCATCCGGCCATCCACCCTTTATACACCCCCAGGGCGGCACTGTAAAGGATGGGACCGGGGGTGAAGCTTGCGACGTGTTAGACCCCACCCCCGCTCCATCCCTCACCCCCGGTAGCTTGCGACGTGTTAGACCCCACCTCCGGTTAGGGCTTTCACCCTAGGACGGAATAGAAGGTGCCCAATGCGAAGCCGAAACGACTTCTTCACCTGTAGCAAGGTCGGAGGGGCGGAGGTCGCAGATCGAGTAGAGAGGATCGGTAGAGATGCATCGGTAGAGAGGATCGGTAGAGATAGCGGACCACATCGCCCATAAAGAAGATACGCCCGAGCAGTTCAGTGATTGATTCGATTCATTGGTTTTACCAGTCCGATGATGATTGACCCATTGGTTTTACCAACAACCAGCAGTAAGGGGAGCCCTCCAAGTGTTCTAAAGGCATCGGTAGAGACAGTCAGATAATGGATCGGGTAAGACAAGTGTGGAGTACGCGATATAATGGAGTACGGGTAGATATCCTCGACAAGTGTTAGCCAAATGGTGGAAACCCCCGTCTCTGCCCAGGGATCAGGGCCCTCCTTCTTCGCCCTCCTAAAGCACCCGCCAACGTTTCTAATCAACTATATCCGGGGTGGGAGGCCCCTACAATTCTATGTGGGAGTTGGAATCTACCTCTTAATTAATTAGCCTGCTAGCCCCCCCCAACCCCCCCCTCTCTATAGTTCCTCCCACCCACCCCTGATTAATTGGGGGGCCGGGAGTTCTCCGGAACTAAAACTCCCACCCGGGGATAGGAGCATAAGCAGATCGGACAGCAGCAGTTGCTGTTTCACTCGCAGCATACCCGAGAGCCCTACTTCCTTCCAGTTTCATTGCCCGCCCGGGTGGGTGGGAATTAATAATAGCAGATTCCGTTGTTGCATGAGGGAATTGGGAACAAAGGACTGTACGACGGCGCATTAGCTTTGGTGACGTAACCGGAACAAGCTCTCGAACGGCTGTTAGTATATCGATCCCATGCGGATCATCCCCGTAGTAGCTCACCCCCCCCCCCAAGGGGTTCGAATTCGAACCAACTCACTCGATATGGGAACAGCGGGGAAGGATGAAACATGACTTATTTGAATTAGAGCGAAGACTGGGGCATCACCCATATTCCTCCCACATCCTAAGTAGTTCCAGAACGTACATTCCTTCTAATTCCAATAGATTGGTTAGGTGGGCGTGTAATAAGTGTCTCTGCTAACGATGATGCCAGCTCTACCCATAGTATTGAGACTACTTGCTTTGATGCCGGTACCTCCCCTTTAAATAGTAGGGGCGAAGCCCCTATAGAATGGTAGGGTGCAGCCGCACCCGGTAAACCCTATCCGCATATGGATCTGCGGCATTACTCCCACCCACCCGAAACTCCAACCATTAAGGTAGGCTTGAAATGCTATGGTTTCTGTCTCCGTCTATGTGAGAAACGATGCCGGGAGGAATTCAGGACTCCGGATCTCTATCTTGATCTCGATCCGCCATACATGCATCGATTGATTAGTCCAGTCGAACTATCTCTCTACGCACTGATTTGCGAAGTACCAGGGCCCCCCTATATTCTAAGGGCCCATAGAATAGTAGGGGCCCCCCACGCACCAGGAAGTGCCAAGTCTGGATCTGGAACCAAATGAAGGTAACAAGACCTATCCGACCAAACCGGACGGGATCCAAATACACCGACATCAGTCGATCAAACTACTACTTTAAGTCCTCGTTTCCTATCGCTTGACCGGACGTGGCACATATCAGTACTCAGATGTTTGGGGATTATTCGGAAATGAGCTATATCCAACCACTCGAATGGAGGTACACCGGGGCATTGGTAAGCACGAATCTATGGATTGGTACGCCCCTCTATTATTGTTGAGCAACCCTAGGTGCATATTATGTACCTTCACCCAGAAGAGGTAGTGGGAGCAATTGACCCAGATGTTGACCCCCAATTGATTCAGTTGATTCACCAGTTTCATAATAACCTGTTCCAGATCCAATTCGAGATTGAGTTGGCCGAGTGAAAGCATATGTTCAATAACCTCTTAAGCCCGTGGCTCCCATTGATTCAGTCCCAGGCCGGCATCAGTGGCATAGGCGTAGTCGGTCCCACCAGGAACAAGGGCGAGGATCGTAGAGACAAGGGTAGCGACGGGGGAAGCGACAGGTACTGAACCAAAACCAGGAATAGAGACAAGTGCTTCGGTGGAAGTGCCCTCGGATGCAACCACAAATTGGGTGGGTTTACCCAATCCTAGTACCCGGGTCGGAGGCAGTTTCTATATATAATTCCCTCCCTCCCCTGCAGGGTGGGAGGACTAAAGTTCATGAACACCCCGGCAGAAGCATCATAAACAGAGGGAAGGGGTAGTGGCGAGCGTATAAACCAATTGAAGTTCCCATTAGAACTGCATCACTACCACCTCACGAGAAATCCAATGTCTGGGCCTCGCCCACGCCGGGGTGTATTCGGGAATTCAGAATCGATCACTGAAGAAACAGCGGATCTACTTCCTACTCCGGGTCGTTGGCATTGACTAACACGCTTAGGCAATGGCTCACCGGCAGCAAACCCCACCCGCCACCCCCACCCACCCTCTATAGCCCTACTATTCTATGGGGCCTGCCTTCGGCAGCCGACCATATTGGAAATATAATGGGGGGGCTGCCGAAGGCATGCCTTGGGTGGGAGGATTAGAAGTTGTCCACGAGGTCACTGTCGGTCATGGTCTCTACCTCCAACCATGGGAAGCAATGCCGGATCCAACCGACTTGCGACGATCTATGCTAGCCACCCCATCCATCACACTCTAGTAGACTAGTAGTCTTCCATACCACCTTAGGCTAGGACCTGTGCCTAGACACTATGAATGTCGTTCCATATACAGTGTCAGATCAAGTTGATGACGCTAGGCAACTAAAGTTCAAAGGGCGAGACCCATAAGCGCTTGTTTCTTCACCACCATCTTGATGAACCGGAATCCCTCCCCGTTCCTTATATAGTTCCATCCTCCTAGCCAACGACAACTATCGAGCCCCACCACTCTTCGGGGATGGGCGGGAGATATAGTAGGAGGGAACTATAGTTGGGAATTCTAGTTGGTGGGTGCCCTACTATTCTAAGGGTGCCGAACTAGAATTATCTACCCAGGGGTGCTACGGAACTATGGGCCCATCCCTGGGCCCCTCCCTTAGAACCTAAAATTCTATGGGGGGCTATGGCCCTCAAATTCTATGGCCATGGGGAGGGAGGGCCGCCATTTTCCGTTCGCCAACGACCCTGTTCATCGAATAGTAGGGGCCCTCCCACCTGATAAGTAATTGATAAATGGCTAGAACCCCAAGGTATATTAGTTGTGGGTGGGAGGAACTATAAAGAGGGGGGGATTGGGGGGGAGGGAATCTTAGTTCATGGCGGGCCGGGCAACTTTAGTCCGGGGCTGGGTGGGAAACTATAGTTTCCCCGGTCCAACTATAATTCGCTGGGGTTCTAGGCGGAGGTTCCATATCTAGAGAGGGGGGGTCCCTCGAGTCCATCCATCTAGAGAGTGGGGGTCGACAACCCAAGATAGAGTTTTGAAGGCCGGTATATGAAGAGGGGAAGCGAAATATCTTCTATCGGGAAGGGTATCCGCTGATCCGCTTCATCCCTACAGCTACAGTTGGGGGGTGGCCCCCCACCCCCGATATGGCCAATCCCCTATCTTGGAGAGGGTTGGCCCCCTATATATAGATAGGGTATCTCTTTGGGGGGTTCCAGCTACAGTTGGGGCTATGGATTTACTGATTCCTTAGAATAGTAGGGACTCCCACCCCCATAGAATAGTAGGGAATCTACCGACTATAATTCCCAACTAGAGTTCCCTATGCACCACCCAGGAGATTCTAGTTGCCGGGAGGAGATAGAGCAGTCGAGTGGCCTATTGTTTCTTTAGGCATCCCCTCTCTATTATATGGATCGATCGACGAGAGGTTGGAGTCTAATTCTAATAGATACGTCCTCCTTCGCTTCTCGTTCCCGCCCCCCCCGCTTCTCATCCCTAGCTTAAGGAGGAGCTAGCATCTGATCATCGAATCAAAGGTTCCGGTATGGAACGGGGCTATCTATCCATCTATCTATAAGGTCGGGGCAGGCAATAGTATGGAACTTACCTACCCGCATTTCTATCTCCCCCCACCCACCAATATATATTAGCCTCCCACCCCTGGCTATAGATTGCGAAGCAGAAGCATTGGCAGGGGCGCTAGAGGCGGATGAGAGAGAGAGAGACGGATGAGGGAGAAGTTATGGGGCAGCGGCGGCCATCCATTCCTGCCCGTCCATATATAGTAGATAGATAGAAGTGAGGGATGGAGAGGGAAAGAGGGAGGGCATTACATCAATCATAGGTCAAGGCGCCTTTCAGATTGCTGTATTTCATGCCGATTAGTAGTGCCCTTCGGAGCCCTACCAAATCCATCTCATGACTCTCCGAATCCCCTTTATTCCCAGCTCCCCAAGTATATAACCAAATCATGCTCCTTATGGAAGGGGGTGGGAGGAGGAGGGAAGTTACTGCTCTTCCCTTCTATTCTATCCTCTCCATCCGGCACATCGGATCGGACAAGCCGGAGAATAGTCGATTCGGGTTCGGGGGAGTGCACGTTTCCGAAACCATGAAGTGATCCGTTAGGGTTGTGGTCGTAGCAAGCCCTCCATCCATTGCGGCATTTCTTTCATCTGCCATCGCCCCGGGAGCCATAGTAGGGCCCTGGAAACATTAGCCTCCCACCCGAGACCGACCCCACCATCCATTGGCACCAACCCCACCGACAGAGGCTCCTAACCACCCTAGGGCCCATCTCAACAATAATCTACCTCCCCTCCCACGACCCTATGGGCCCTTATAATATACAGGGGGTTGGTCCCGAAGGGTCCCCATAGCCCTGCCCCTACCATAGCCCCACCCCTACCATAGCCCCTACCATAGCCCCTAAAATTCTAGGGTAGGGGCGGGGCTATGGGAGGGGCCAGAGAACCGCTAGCCTATAGAATGGTAGGGGTGGGTGGGAAACTATAGTTCCAGCCCGACCCACCCGGAAGCCCTACTATTCTAAGGCCGGTGGGGTTGGAATATAGGGCAGTGGCGAAGCTAGGGTTCATGGTGGGCGAAGCCCTGGTCTTCAGGTGAATTAATTTTTCAAAAATATACGGGTTGGGTGGGAATTATAGGCTAGCAGGGCAACTGGATCAAGCTCATGCTGTAGAACCCGTGCATGCAGGGGTGTAGGCTAGCTAAAATGAAAGCATGCTCGAGCTAGATAATAAATCAGGGAGGGGCCCGGTTGAAGAAGGTAGGCGGAGGAGGAGCAGTACCGGAGGAGGAGGAGCAGTTATATCAACGGCATCTGATCAGCTCAACTAATCTGATACCTATACCCGGGGCTGCCATTGATACCTATACCCGGTTCATCGGGGCTGCCATCATAGTTACGGGGTAGCAAGGGGAGGGGGAGGGGAGGAAGTTAGGTTTAGTTGCCCACACCCCCAGGTAACCGAATAGAACTATAGCCGAAGCATTAACGAGTTAACGAACGAGAAATAAGGAATTCAATGAAAGGCCTGTAGAGCTTCACCCCCGGTAAGAGAGGGAATTGGAGATGAGAACTAGCGTAGGGACTTAGTTTAGTTGCTGCTCCTCTATCAGTGGTGGGAAGACTATACTAAGGAGTGGTGGGCCATAGAATTGTAGGGGGGATGGATGCAAAGAAAGAAAGTTAGGTAGGCTAGCCACTGGGGAGTAGTTAACTGGCAGTTCAGGTAAGCTATAACTGTTCAGGGGGTGTGTTGAGCATGCTTTATTAATGGCCGAATGAGGAAGGAGCCAATGGCCGAACGAGGAAGGAGCCTACCTACTTGTCTAACTCCTCCATCCCTCACCCCCGGTCCTTCATTCACAGATGCTAACAGAGTAGCTAGAGAAGGTGGGCCAGCCCAGCCCTTGCCCTCACAACTATAAAGAGATGTTGGTAACGCACAGAGAGAGGCAGCACAGGGTTCGAACCAGGAGGTGCTCTGGGGTGAAGTTCTTGTCCGGGGTGAAGCGGTTCAGGATGGAGTGTTATTGGATTAGTCGCTAAGCAGGGAAAGCTACCCAGCAGTGAAGGATGGAGAGCTAGTCAGAGGTTGCAGCATCTCCTCCTAAATTCTGAACTGAACAGGGGGCAAACCCCACCCCCCCATTCCCCTACTATTCTATGGCCAATATGGTCGGCTACCGAAGGCAGGCCCCATAGAATAGTAGGGCTATAGAGGGTGGGTGGGGGTTAGGGTGGCCGGTGAAGGAATCTGCCGGTATTTGATTAGTTTCCTACCGGAGGTGGGGGATGGAGCACCCCTGCACGGGTGAGGATGGGAGGTAAGAAAGGAAGGTCGGAGTAGACTAGTTCAAGAAGCTGTTTTTTGTGGGAAGGGTTGAAACCGATAGCTAGAAAGAACTCCCTCCCGATAGCTAGAAAGAACTCCCTCCCACCGGGGGTTCAAGGATGGCCCAATAGGATAGTGGGGAGATCTCGCAAGGAATGGTTCAAGCATTTGGCTGTCCTCCCTAACTTTCTTTGTTTATTTCCTTTCTCACTTTGTTACTGGATACCTACCTTTCTTTTTTCTCGAGAACCATCCATTATATTCAAGAAAGTTTCTATCCGGCTTCACGGAGGCAAGACCTGCCTACCTACTCAGTTGGGGAGGAGATCTCACTGGTTAAGCCCCTGCATGGTTGGAAAGAAAGAATGTTAGGCCAGAGCAGGAAAGAAAGAAAGTTCTTACATCCCCAAGCTAAACAACAGTTCTCGACAGAACTGTCTTGCCTTCAAGTTCAAGCATGGCCCTCTTCTTCGGCATCTGCATCAGGGAGTTATAGCCAGTTCAAACCCCTCCTCAAATTAGGGGATGTGAGAAAGGTTACCCGGCTGGTTCAATCAGCAGGAGGGGGCTACAAGGAAGGAAGTCTACATCCACCCGCTCCTCGTTAATTCAGTATGGGTCCTTGCCTCCCAACCTTAGTTAGACTAATCAGAGAGGTAGCTGTTAATTCATACTCCCCCTTTCTCGAAGGATTGTTCGGAGGGAAGGAAGGGAGGTTATTGTCGGAAGCCGGAGAGAAGCCCGGAGAGAAGTTAACAACATTGATTTCCGGAAGGAAGGTAGTAGCAGTATCAAGTAACTATAGCTTTACACCCCGGCCAACCGCTAGTGCCATTCGTTCTCGCCCTTCCCACATTTGACTAAAGCTACCCGGGGGTGGAGAAGGCCCAGGGAATCATAGCCCATCCTTCAGCCCCCTACCCCCTACCCCCTACTATTTTATGGGCTATGGGTTATGGGCCCCCCCCTTTCTATAGTTTTCTAAGGGCCGGGTTGCCCAGAAAGCTAAAGCAGGATTGAACTCCTTTCCAGGGACTAACCCGAACTGCCCTTAGAATAGTAGGGGCCCAGGGAGTGAGTTCAAGAAAGTATTCTCCATCGGGCTATAACTCCCACCCTCCCAGAAAGCATGGCCCTCAACAAATCGGATAATCAGTTTAGTTGGCTTTAAAGGAAAGGATACAAGGATGAAGGAGTCAAGAAGATTGGCTGGTTATGAGAGCTGAGATTGGATCCGAGAGAGGGTGTTCTGAATGTTAGCTGAAGCAGCGTTCGTTGATGAGAATCCTTATGTCCGCCACAACCCGTCCCCTACTATTTGAAGGGCCACCCACCCGGAACTACAGTTTCCCACCCACCCGCTAAAGTCGTCGGGGATTCACTCCATTCTTTATATGCGAGCTCGACTGGGCGACCAGTTCACTTGTTAAGAATGAAATAGAGTGCCCTACTATCTATAGGGAACGAGAGGGGCCACTCGATGTGCCTTAACATCTGGAGGGATGAAAACTGGATTAATTAGCAGCATCCGAAGGAAGGCCCCGAGCGATCGAGAGAGGGGCCTAACTAAGGGAAATGACATAGCACCCACCCTCTAGGATGCTCCCAGATCTTTGGATAGTCCTCGAGATTCCAGTGCTTGTCCTGGATGTCAACATGCGTCAAAGATGTGTGCGCATGCCCAGGACACGTGTGCACCAAAAGTCTTAAAAACTTGCAAAAAAATTACCAAAAAATGACTAGCAAGGAGGTTTCAGAGCCTACCTTGTCAACCTCGATGCCCTCAACAATGTCCACACACAGTTGGTCCAACCTCGGATCCTCCTAGCCTTGTCTGCTTGATATTTTGATGACTTTTCTCTCACAAAAGTCAACAAAATCCTCATGATGAATAGTGCAAATGACCCTTCTCGAAGCCCACCTAGGTATATATAGGCCCCCCAAGGCCCATTTTTATTGGAGTTTGTGGCTCCTCGGTTTCTCCTTATTTTACCCCACTTAGTTGGGGGAAAACTCAAGAAGGGGCATATAGTCACCTCTTCACCATATTTTTCTTCTAAATCATCAAGTTTTTCTTGACCATTCTTCTCGTCGTTGTCGCTTCTTCTGATTTTTTAAACTAACTTAAATTTGAGTTTTGTAGAATATAAAATTGGTATCGACTAGATCGACTTCGGTGACCTCTAAGGCACTTTTTCTTGGCACACAAATCCATAAAATTTCAAAGTTTGGGTAAAAAATTTCTTCTCTACTTTAGTGTGGCTAATTTTTCTAAAATTGAGCCCACTAAAGTGGGGGAAAAATGTAATGCGGCAGAATTGCTCCTAGGATCAATTCCACACTGTAGCACTTTATGTAGAATTTATGACACCCAAACACATTAATGGAAAAAATCCCATGGGTCAGAATTTCATAATTCTAGCTCCATGTGGATCAGCGGTGAAGCAAAAATAGGCTAATGACACTTCTCCTAAAAATTGATGCCTTGGATGCCTGCACGACACACAGATGTCTACGTGGTGCACTAGCATCCTGGTGATTTTTTGAGTTTGAAATGAAGAATATAGAATCTCGTCTCTTGACACGTGTCTTAGTAGTCAAATTTTCATGTGTAATGGCTCTTTGTCACCCTTGCATGCAACAAAACCCCTCATTTGCTCTCATTTTGTGTGTTCATTCATTCGATCAAGCTATCTCTTCAACTTCACTCTTGAATCTCTTTCATCCTAGACAAGCAATACTTCTACAAGCGAAGCTCTGTAGAACTAAGGTCCCTCCAATAGCCAAAGCTCTCTAGCAAGCATTCAATAGCGTGTCTGTGTGTTCCAAAGGGGGTTGAGGCCTGCCAGTAATGCTCTCTCTCTCTCTCTCTTTTCTATTTGCATCTCTTGTTGATTTACTACTTGGTGGTGTGGGTTCTACTCCTAAAGCAGGTTTTTCTTTCACCACCCCTTTTGTCCATTTTGATTACACTCTCTTCCTATTCGGCTATCTATAGAGGTGGGAACACCAAAGTGGGGGTCTGACTGCGGCAGGCCCCTATACAGCCCCAAAATTTTACCCTCATTCATTTTGTGTGTAGGTTGTAAAGTGGAGCTTGGAGTGAAGATTCAGACATCTAGTTGCTAGTAAGTTTTCTCCAAGTTCTCCTAGTACTTTTCTCATAGTTTTTGTTCCTTGCTTTATTGCTCTATCTAGTAGACCTCAAGTCTAAGTTAGGCAGTGAAATTATGTTTCACCCGCCTAGGTTCCCGAGCTCTCTATTGCTCAGGACGTCAGAGCGCCACACTATCATCCTAAATTCGTGTTGTCATCCTTATTCTAAGAGCTCCCCTGTCAGAGGTGGAAATCTAGAAGTTTCACTCTCTTGGTATCTGAAGTAGTCTTCTTTGATAATCAACCTATATACATTTTCTTTGCAATTTCTTCATTCAGCTTATGTTGAGGTGGATAAGGGAAGTTCATTCCCTAGGAATCTCTTGAGAATGAAGAGACTTATGTGCAGTGAATCCCTCTTATCTCACACATATATTTACACATTTTGTAGTAAAAGCAGTAAGTAATAGATGTTTTTTCTGTGCTCTAGAAGAATAAATTCAAGTTGAAGGACTTGTGGGAATGCTTTGTATTCCTTAGGAAAGAATGTCTTGTCCATACAGCCTTGCGGACATGTTAGGGTTTTTCAATGCATGCTACTTTGTCATATCAGGAAATTTTGAGGTCCACAAGAACAAATTTCAAATGACAATGTGCTACAAATTATTCCAAATGTCTATTTGTTGTATAGAACAAATGTTTGGGTTCTTGTGTAGATTGGTGTATGATCAAGTTATATGAGCCTATGTGGAAATTATACATACACCAGTGTGTTTCAAGATTGATGTTTGGTCGCCAATTTTCAAGTCAATCCTAAGAAATGTCATGAAAAAGTTGTGAAAAGGATATTCAGATATTTGAAGGGAACTCTAGATTATGGCCTGTGGTATAAAAAGGATAATAAATTTTCTATAAGTGCCTATACTGATGTTGACTAAGTCGTTTTTATGGATGATCGAAGAATTACAAGTGGAAGTACATTCTTTTTGGGAGACATATTGGTCTCTTGGTTCAATAAAAATCAATACTCAATGTCTTTATCCATAGTAGAAGTTGAATACATTGTTGCAGCATCTTGTTGAACCCAAGTACTTTGGACAAAGCAAAATTTGAAGGATGTGAAGATGGTTTATGATGAGCCTATTCCTATATTATGTGACATTACAAGTGCAATTAACATTTCTAAGACTCTATAATGCATTCAAGGAATAAATACATCTCTATCTAGTACCACCTTCTGAATAAGAAGGTTATAGTACATGAAGTCAGAATGGAGTATGTGCCTATCGAGGATTATATTGTAGATATTTTCACTAAGGCACTTTCAAAGGATATTGTTGAGTATCTCTAGCAGAAGCTACAGGTTATCGCCCCTCCTTGTTCTAACTTAGATGCATATATGGTGCATCTGTCTAGGGGGAGAAACTCAAGATACATCTTTATTCCTGGACTGATGGTGGCTTCCTCTCAAGGGGGCTGGTAATGGCTATTGCTAACAAGGGAAGCCTATTAGCTAATTCAAGAAGGAATGCATGTACATCAAAGGGGGAGAAAAGAGAGAATGTGCTTCTTAGGGGGAGCTAGTATAATTGTTTGAAGATGTGTAGATATTGTGCAAGTATTGAAGAAAAAGTGTTGTTGGTAAAACGAGGAGCTTGTGTTGCTGCTTCAATTGAATATCTTTGCTCCTTTTATCCCAAAGTCAAAGAATATGTTGTTTCCTTCTTTATGCAAATATGTGTTGCCCTTTTTTCTTGATTTCAAAGGGAGAGAGTGAGCAAATGTGTGTTACCATCAATGCCAAAGGGGGAGATTGTTGGCAGTTGTTATCATTGATGTCAACACTTGAGGATACTTTTGGTAGTTGTCATTAATGTTAACATTCATTGTTGGTTTTCTTTCGTGTCAACACTTGATGAAGATTATTATATGTTTGGTAGTGGTTGATGAGCTTATTGTCAGTGGCTGATGACAACACTTGATGAATTATTTATGGTTGGCATTGTTGTCAACAATTGAGAAGTAAGGAAGATTGTTGGCATTTTATGTCCTTGATGACAAGTGCTTTGTGAGAATTTTTGTAGTGTTTGTTGCTAAGCATTGGTTGTCATTGTCGATAACATTTAGGTTGGGTTAACATTCATGTATGGAGATACTTGTTGAAGATCATGATTGGATGTCATGTCTTGCGAAGTTCATGGTTGGATGTCATGTCTTATCTAAGAAGTATTGAATATGATTTTTGATAGCAAAGTTGGCTCCATAATGATATATTAATATGAGTATTAGAAGTGTTTATGATAGTAGAGAGATGTTTTTGAAGGTCTACAGTATGTCTTATGATCTCTCTTGATGTTCCTAATGAAGCTCTGGCCTTTGCAAGTTGCTTAAGTGGTTATATTCCTAGAAGATGCATTGAAGTTTGTTTGGGAGAATGCTCCACATTTCTCCATTTTTGAATATTTGGTCTTGCGGTTTGGGATTCAAAGTTAGTGTTTTGTGGATGTTTCACTCCTATATTTTCAAGTCACTAGTGTTGCTAAGGATATTTTTGTGAATTGCAGAAGGTTGGAAATGTTGTTGGTTGTCTAGATTGGTCTAGAAAATGTGTATTTCTCTGCATTGATGTCTCTAATCCTATAGCTTGGTGAATGTGTTCTCAACATCTGTGTGGTATCTTAGTTCAAATTTCATGTTTGAAGTGGTTCGCATGTTTATTTTTTAATGTTATATCTCATGATTAGCATTATGTGTTTTTGGGATGAAGTATTATGCTCCTGTTTGGTTTGTGGTGGTTGCTATTGGCATGACAGTATGTAGAATTTTTTAGAAGTGTTTTTGGATGTTCATGGAACATCCCCATGTGATTCACACATTGTTGATTGGCCTCTTTGGTGTTGCATTGTGTCTTGAGTTGGATTTTTAGGTAATTTATGGATATCTAGCTGACATGGCCTATTCTTTTGCTTGCACCGTGTGCTTGGGGGTTTGTACTAGCAATTGAAGATGTGTTATGTTAGATTTTGATATTGACCTATCTTGTTTAGAACCACCTTGAGTGAATTCAGTTAGAAGTATATTTTTGGGCTGACTGGTTTTATGCTTCATGTTTTATCTACACATTTCCTTGATGATGACTTAGGTTGATGTGCACCAACATGTGAATTACTTTGGATCACTTTGGAAGATGTATTAAGTTTTTTTGGTCCTCTCTATCTTTGGGATAGTACCACATTATCCTTTTGTAGCCGACTTGTTGAATTCATTGTTTATCTTCTTCCTAGCCAACCTAATTTAAAGTTTTGAAGAGTTGTGATGGATATAAATGCAAGATCATTTTGGATGCAACAAGATGAATAAGTGTACAAGTGTGAAGCAGTGTGTGTGGAATGTATTGAATATCCAAGAGAGTTAGTGCTATAATGTGAAGAAGAAAGGTCAAGTGTGCTTTAATTCCTTAGTCTATAGAGTGAATTGTTGACAAATATTGTAATTTCTTATAAAAAAATTGTATCTTGCTATGAGATAGTGAATCTCATCAGGTCCTTGTATCTTTCCCTTGAAGTTGTGTTGGATTCAGTTCCACAAGTCCTTTGTATCTTTCTCTAAGGTAGTGCGCCTTAGTTTGCAAGTCCTTTTTGGCAATGATCCTTTATATTGTGAGTTAACTCCCATCATGGTTTTTCCCTCATTAGGTTTTTCATGTAAATCTGGTGTGTCCTTGTGCATGTGCGTGTTCTCTATTTCCTTCTCATTGTTTTTTATTTGATTAAGGATAAAATTGTTATATATTGCTATTGGGTAAGTACACAAAGTTGAGTCCATGAAACGTGGAATTTTTTTCCTTAACCAAAAAATTGAAATCAACTTTGAGGAAACGGGATCCTAATTTTAATAAACGGGATCTCAATTTTTAAAAATTGGGATCCCATTCAACTTCAGGATCCCAAGCCTGACACAGAACGGGATCCCGCTTTTTAAAAATTGGGATCCCATTTCCCATAGGATCCTGAACCAATGGACAAGGCACGGGATCCCGATTGCCACAAAACGGGATCCCAATTACTATGAAATGGGATTTCGATTTCAACAAATTGGGATCCCGTTTGGTAGAAATCGGGATCCCGTTTTATATTGCTATTTATTTTTTAAAAAAAATAGAATTCACTGCACAATAGATGTGACCCCGAGTACTGGCGATAGCGACCCCCACAATCAGCTACAGGCACCCGCCTACATCCCCATTTTTTGAATTTTTCTATTTTGAATTGAAATTTTGAAGAAAGTAAGTGAATTTAGCATGTTTTTTAAAATTTATTTAACGTTTTTAGTATTTTTTTAACTATTATAGTAGAAATGAATAATTGTAAAAATAGACGAAAAAATGCAATGAAACCTGAAGGTTTTTTAATAAAAATGAAAAAATGAACCTTGAATTGTGTTTTACAAACAAAATTTAACTTTTGAAACCTAAATTGTTGATTAAACCAAAAAAAAAAATTGAATTTGAAAACCCTAATTGAAACAAAACAAAAAATTGCATTTCAAAACCCTAGAAATTGAAATGAAATAAAAACATTGCATTTACAAACCCTAATCAAGCTTTTTGAAACCCTGAATTCAAATCAAACGAAAAAAATTGAATTTGAAAACCCTAGTTTGAATTGAAACGAAAAAATTGCATTAAAAACCCTAATTGTTTAGAAATTGAAACCCTAAATTGAATTGGAACAATTTTTTTTGTTAAAACCCTAAATTGAAATCGAACAAATCATTTTGATTTTGAAAACTAGGTAATTTTGAGCTCAAAAAAATTCATTTGCATTGCTTAAATGTTTTAAATTTTATTTTCTTTGTATGGAAAAAATGATATATATTAAACTTTAGTTTCAATGTTAAATTATAATTAGATTAGAAAACAATATGTTAAAGAATAGTTAAAATTCATAAAGTTTATCTTGATGTTTGTTTGCAAATTTAGTTTGCAAATTCGTAAATCTAAGTGCGTACAATCGACTCCAATTGGCACTAACTTGCAAGTCTAAATTATGCCAAGGGCCACCCAAACTTCACCCTAAGTTTGCTAAACCCTAGACCCTAAACTGTAAAATATAAACCCTCAACACTAAAGCATTTGAATTTTGTCTTAGGACCTTAAAATGAAATTTGGTTTCCTTAAAAAACCCTCTATTGTCACCATTTAGTAGAGCTTTTTGTAATGCTTTCACTTATTTGAACACATAATATAAAACCTTTTGGTTTCTACAAGTTTATGAAGAGTGGATTATCACTCTCTATGACAATTAGACATGATCATTAGGGTTCTAAATCATTGGAAGAAAACTGAGAGTGTGAGTGAGAGTGCTATGGGTAAAGTTTCTTTCATTGGACATACCTAAAATTATGTAGGTTCAATGTCAAGAATGGGTCTATTTGGTAGATTTATGAAAACTATTTTGAATATCTAGAATGCCATAAAAGTATAATTATAGCAATTCCAATTGGAAACACTTGGGTACATATATATCATATGAAATTTAAATCTAGTAAGGTGTCTATTATATAGGAGAGTTGATAATACATGGAAAGAGGTTTGTATGGGAATATATGTATTAAGAAACACATACCACATGACCTCTATAGATTTTAAGATGTGATCCTAGATAATAATCCACCCATCCTCAATCATAATGGATTCTTTAGCAATTAAGAGAGATTCAATAACCATAAAATTACCTATATTTTGATACTATATAGATTTATGTGGAAGGATATAAATGCATCAATAAGGAGACCAAGATGGAACCATTTAACACCTACAAGGTACACCTATTACATGGGAAAGGGAGGAGGTACATTATGATAGGTTGGAGGAACTACATGCTATTATTACAATTTAGAGATAGGAGGATGATTCATATAAAAGAAATATAATTAAATATTTATATTATTTAATATATTATATTTAATATAATATATTAAATAATATAAATATTAATATCATAAAATATAATATAAGATTACAATTAAGGATAGGTAATCTTACAGATTTAGCAGGGTTTAATGAGGATTAGGCTTAAGATTCAATTAGGTTTTGTAGTAGTAAATAGTTAGGTTACAATTAGGAATATATAATAAATATTAATATAATTATAATACAAATATAAATTAATTTAAATATAATATAATATAATATAATATAATATAGGAATGCATTTAAGATTAGGTAAAGGTTATAATTTAATTAAGTTTCAATTAGGTTTACAATTCAATTAGGATATGGTTAGGGGTGGGGATCATTTAGCATTCTATTATGGTTAGAGTATGGGTTACATTTAAGATTATTGTTATTTTTGTGATATGTATAGATTGAGTTCATTTTTTAACATGATACTTTTTATTAGAGGTAAAGCACTTTTGACCCAGGGAGCTAGATGGAACCAATGAGGCTATAGTATGACTAAATTTGGACCTCACTAGACATCTAGATCCCCTTAAGCCGTCCTATCACCTTAAATAAATAAATTTATTTCTTAAAGGAGTCCCCAATACCCAGGCAAATTTATTAAAAGAGGGGATCAAAGGATTCTTAAAATTTGGTGAGATTTGCCCAAAGGCAACCAAAATTTAACAATAATAGATAAATTGCAATTATAATATGAATGAGGATTTCATGATCTAGGTTGGCCAGTTGAAACAAGAGTAGATCTCAATCAACTATTCCACAAGAAAATGTTCTTCACTAACTTGTAAGTTCATTAAATATTCCAAGGGGCACCAAAACTTTACCCTAAGTTTTGTAAACCCTAAACCCTGAACTCTAAAATCTAAAGCCTAAACACTAAGCCATTCATTTTGTCATACCCAACACCTTCAAGTGAAATTTGGTTGTCTTAGGAAAATCCACCATATTTCATTCCCTTATTCCATGTAATTTTTTCATAGGATCTTACTACATGTACATCCCCTTAAGTTATCCTATTACCTTAAACCCTGAACTCTAAAGTCTAAACCCTAAACCCTAAAGCCATCATTTTTTCTTTAAAGGCTCTTAATGAAATTTGGTTGCCTTGGGAAACTTCACCAAATTTTATTCACTTGATCCATGTCATTTTCTCCTAGGACCTCACTGGGGCGTAATGCAAATTCCCCTTAAAGCCATCCACTGTCACTAAATCGTGAATTTGATTTCTTAGGGGATCAAAAGAACTAAATTTGGTGATCAAAGTTGCCATCATGATCTAGGTTGGTCAGTTGAAACAAGAGTAGATCTCAATCAACTATTCCACAAGAAAATGTTCTTCACTAACTTGCAAGTTCATTAAATATTCCAAATTCTAAACCCTAAACACTAAATCATTCATTTTGTCCTACCCAGGATCTTAAAGTGAAATTTGGTTTTCTTAGGAAAATCCACCAAATTTCATTCCCTTATGCCATGCAATTTTGTCCTAGGATCTTACTATATATATCCCCTTAAATTATCCTATTACCCTAAACCCTAAACTCTAAAGTCTAAACCATAAAGCCATCATTTTTTCTTAGGCTCTTAATGAAATTTGGTTGCCTTAGGCAACTCCACAAAATTTCATTCCCTTATGCCATGTAATTTTTTCCTAGGATCTTACTACATGTAGATCCCCTTAATCTATCCTATTACCCTAATCCCTAAAATCTAAATTCTAAACCCTAAACCCTAAAGCCATCATTTTTTCTTAAAGGCTCTTAATGAAATTTGGTTGCCTTGGGCAACTTCACCAAATTTTATTCCTTGAGAACCATGTCATTTTCTCCTAGGACCTCACTAGAAGTAAATCCCCTTAAGCCATCCTGTCACCCTAAATCATAATTCGATTTCTTAAGGGGTTCCAATATGACATTTCTTAAAGGGATCAAAGAAGTTCTTAAAATTTGGTGATCAAAGTTGCCCAAGGCCCAACCAAATTTAACAATAATAAGATCCTGTAAGATTATACAATATCAATAGTTAATTGTATTTTCATTCAAGTAACATGTGCCTTAGACATATAAATGAGGCTTACATATAATTTCATTCAAGCTCGAGTCTCAGCATTAGGTTCCTTAGTGCACTTGCAGGGAGACCCAGTCGAGCCTTATGTGATAGCAGGTGGGGAGCATAGAGGCGATGATGATGGAGTTTTTTATGGAGCTGGTCCGAATACCACTCTAGGAGTGTCGAGGGCCATCCCCCATATATGTACTAGTTGTCATAAAGTATGCTATGGACTTGATTAGCCACACCTAGTTTAGGTGTATGGGGAGATTCTGGTGGTTCATCTGGTCGCATCAATTCATTTGTAGAGTTCCTCATAGTAGAGCATCACCCTGAGGACACTACGACATAGGTATAAATATGCATCTAGATGTATGTTCATTTTATAAGAATTTTGATGGTTGTATATATCAAAGAAAAGTTTGCAATACATTTTAACAATCAAATTGTTTGGTGTACAGATGACACTAACGATGCAAGGGAAATCATCACGATTTCCACGAGGCTACATACATACGACACGGTCATACTTTCGGCAGCCCTTATAGGGTATTTTGATTTCAATTTTTAAAATTATATATGAAATCATAAATTATTTAACTTGAGTTTTAAATTTATAATTGAATCACATATATGTTTCAAATATTTATGTTGGTTTAGGTGAGTCAATTAGCATCCACGTCTATTCCTCTAGAGGGATTGTCAAGCACTCCTCCACTATCGAGCGTCATAGATCAGGGGCTGGTACAATCATATTGTAAATTTGTTTAAATTTTACATTAGTATAGTTACAATTTTATGAGTTTTGAATTCACTAGATATATGAAATGCATGCATGTACACTTGTAAATATTATAAGCGTTAAATGTCTATTTACATGTATGTCTAGGTCGATACCACAATAAGAATGGACATTGGGCAAACATTTGATGTTGCAGTTACTCGTGAGTCCACTGATTTCCAAGTTGTTTACAAAACTTTCTACACAAAATGTGCAAACTTGAATATATATATATATTAACCTAATTCAATTGTACATGCTTTAATTTTGATCTTGTAGGACTTTGTTAGTGCAACTTTCAGCCCTGACCTAGATATAGTTACACCACCAGGAGGACATGTAGAGCAAGTTCCAGATCAAATGGTAATTTAATTTTTTTATTATATTTAAAGTCAATTGTTATATTTAAAGTCAATTATAAATTATAAATTGAATATATACATAATATGAGATTTTTACGTATTCTTTTTCTTTTATAGCATGAGACACATCTTGTAGTTGAGCATGTACAGACAGGTCCTGGAGAAGATCCTAGTGCACAACCTTAGAATACGGTACAATTAAAATATGATAAATTATAAATTAAATTGAATTAAAAAAAAATTAATTGTAGAGTTGTACATCTAATTTCGAATTTCTTTGTCTTGTTTATGTAGATTGATTTAGAGAATTTAGAGGTTGCTTCAGGTGCACCAGAGCATCCAGACGTAGATATGATGGTAATTTAATTTTATGATGGATTATAAATTAAATTGTCATTAAATCATTTTTTATTGTCTTACATCTAATTTCATCTTTCTATACAAAGAGGTTTCGTGTCATCCACATAGTCCTGATGGTGTGAAGAGGTCTCCTTGGATTATAGAGACAGCATAATGACCTAGAAACATGTACTCTATGTGTTATATTTGTTGGCTTTGACCATGTATATTTGTTTTCATTTACCTGGACTTTATTTCATGCTTTTAATATATTAGTTTCATGCACTTAATATATTTACATTTATTATGGACTTTATTATTGTTTGAAATTTTAATTTTACACATGTACATTTATGCATTTTATGTTCATAGTCAAGACATTAATATAGGACATTAATGTGAAATTTAGTGATCTCATACATGGATTAATAGACATTTTAATATTTATACCTTTGCAAATTTAGTGATTTCTATACATGATATACATGATATGTACATTCAATAAATAAATGATAATTACTCAATGAACTTATTCAATTCATGTCAATCAATAATCAAATAATAAATCATAATTTACAAACAAAAAGCAATCTATTTGTATACCAGAAAGGATAAAATTTTAAGAAATAAAACAATACCATAGAAGATTAGAGAATAAAATATTCATAAAACACTATAAATACAGTTCATCTAACACTAATTTGCTGTCAAACAAATAATGACGCCTATAAGTACCAAATATAATTAGAACGCCTTAAGGATGTCTTAAGGGTTATAATAATACCTTAAGGGGAATGTCTGGGGGTCATAATAGAACCTGTTAATATCCGGATGTCTAACACTAATTTATGTTGTCAAACAAAATAACATCGCCTTAAGGGGGTGCCCAAAGGCTTCCAATAGAATGTCTTAAGGGGATGTCTAAAGGGGTCATAATAGAACGTGTTAATTAAGGGGATGTCTTAAGGGGTCTTAAGGGGATGTCTAAAGGGGTCATAATAGAACGTGTTAATTAAGGGGATGTCTAAAAGGCTCATAATAGAATGTCTTAAGGGGATGTCTTAAGGTGTAATGCCCCACCACACAACCCTAGAGGAAGTTGCAATTCATTACTTAAATGTACCAATTTTTTTTTTTTGTTTAAGTACAAATAACATGTAAGATGAATACACATTGCCAACAACCTCTAAGGCCACGAGACAAAGATTACTTTAAAATCCAAACAACAATTAACATCAACTGAAACCAAAACATTAATCACTTACAGAATTAAGATTACATACATCCCATACAAGATAAATTACAACAAGGATAATAAATACCTCAAGATTCCAATTAACAACATTTAAACAATATGATTACAACACTCATTCCCTGAATGAGGTAAATCCAATAAACATGATTACAATTTACAAATTCCACCTCGATAACAAATGAGGGGTAATAAAATGCAATAAGTACAGAGAGAACAAAGCATGAGAAGAAACTGATTCCCACGAGCTCTCCAACTAGAAATCATGACCACACGAACAAGAAGAAGTAGCAACGGATTAAGATGCACGCCACTCGACCACGTGGAACCCAAAGGCCCCACTCCCTCCGTGCTAGGAGATAGTAACAAGGATTTCTTAGACAAGACCATCTACCACTAGACACAGGCTAACACAAAAACTGAACTGCAAACAAGAACATATACCACATCACTTAACATCATGGTTACAATGCTTCCAGAGTACAAAAATCGAGTACAATCACTGTACAATAAAAAAAACCCACGGTACAACACCATATCGACTGTTGTCATAGGAGGAGTGTCATCGCAAAGGTTGCATGGGATCTCTTGGCAAGTCTTCCTAGGTCTCGGCCCCCCTCTAGGGATATCATGGAAACCTCAACCGACTCCTGGCCCCACATGCACACCAGAGCGGAATCGATTATCTCTCGTAAAGACAAGATAACGATCTTGCCATTCCAGGCCTTCCCGACTCATCTCAAGTCTTGTACAAGCCCTTGAGCCAATGAGCGAGGCTAAATTATCTTATTAATGTTCAAAGCTACTCTATCCCTAGTATAAGTTATTTAATTTCCACTTAATTAACTGACTCTCACACGAGTTATCCTGGAACCACTTTGGGCCCGACGCTCATTGAAAACCACTCCCCTATCATCAACACATAACTCAACCACATGCCAAGGGTAGACAATGCACTAACACTTATCACAAATAATCAAACACCTCAACAGGTAACACAACTACGGATGTCCAAATCTGAAATCAAAGCGTGCACGACCCAAGGCTAACACAAGGTTGACTAACATAATGACAACCCACATAACAAACTGAAACACGACTCAACCTTAAGCCATAAGGTCACACAACCTGTCGTGGTAACCAGGTTTCTACTGAAACATAACTCAAGCACTTCCAATTAAAACAATAACAAACACATGATGCACAACATCATTTCAAGATAACACACTGGAAGACTTACATAACATTCACTCTAATTCCACAACATCGAAGACGAACAATCAAACACTAAAAGCATTTCAGACAATTAGATAAGCTAAGGTTCAGATTTCCTAAATCTAGTCAAACACAGTTTTCATGACTTGCACATATCCAATCAATTAAACCCATTTCTTTTCACAACATAGAAATATTCGAAGAACAAATCATTTACTATAAATTTCACAACCATATTCCAAAATCAAGACATTTTAATAAATAACATCATCAAATTGGAATTAAACCAATCAATAACTCTACGTCTCACAATCATATACAGTAAATAAACCCACTTGATTTATAAAACATTTGGATTAAATAAAATTACTCCTCATCTCAGCTTAGCAATAAATCAACAACTCAATCTCACATGATTCATTAAACCATTCATTACTTCTAAGTTTAACCATTATATGCATGAACCGAATATTTTAGTTTAATAAACTCCTCTGATTAAAATAAATCATTCGTTATCTCTAAGTCTCACGATCATGTACTATAAATAAAATCGCTTGATTAACGAAACATTTAGATTGAATAATAAGTTCCCTCTTACTCTAAGTTTTGCCACTATATTCTATAATTGAAACATCCTAATAAATGGCATTTAGATCAAATAAATCAGTCTTTATTTCAACTCAACATTAAATAACTCAACTAAGTCTTATCTCTACTTGAATACAAATACCTTCCAACAAATATACCTAGTAGTACATACTCAATGTATTTCCTATTATATATTTAAATGTTTAAATCACATTGTCAACATTAAAGAATTTAAACCAATAGTTTGGTTCTACTTGATCAGTCTATAATTAATCAAAATCAATCTTAAAACAAATACGTTTGACTATTCATCAGTTTAATTTCCGCTTGTACAAATGGGATGATCATTGCAAAGTTCCTATTTTAAATGTTGAAACATCATTTAAACATATGCTTCTAACATTATTTTAATATTCTAATATTTCCTGATTAACCATAAACATCAAAAAAAAAAAAATTCTAAATAAGGAAATTTGATCATCATTCAACTCTATTCAATACTTGTTAAATTATCTAAGGTTCACTTGGCACCATTAAAGTATTAAATTTAATATTGTATTTTGTTTGCTCAATCCTAGATACGGATTAAAATACCCTTTTTAAATAACACTATTCATTAAAATAATGATTTCATTCCAAATATATCAATGCTATAATTTATTTAAAACATTCCCTATTTAAAATGATTTAAACATCTTTTAAATGTCTAAATTAACAAAATGTTATCACTATAATCCATTTGATTATAATTTAATACCATATTATAAAATATTAAATATTATATATATAATATTAATTTATTAAATATTTAATATTTAATATTAAGTATATAATATTAAATATTAAACATGTTAATATTAAATATTAAATATATAAGATTAATATTATAAATATAATATAAAATATGATATCATTTATAAACACAAAACTTAAAATAAAACGAATTTATTTTTCTTTAAAAAATTTAAGGGTTGAAACCCTAAGGGTGGGCACGCAGCCCTACCTCCCCGTGGTCAGCGGGGTTGTGTGCTCCGCACACAGTCCATCTGCCTCCCATGGCAGCGGGGCTGTGTGCAAAGAACACAGCGTCCGTCGCCCACGAGCGGCGGAACTGTGTGCTTCGCACACAGTGACCATCACCTACGGACATTGGGGCTATGTGTCGAGCACATAGTGCCTGCTTTCTAGCGGCGACAGTGAGGGTTGGCCTCCCCAACCTCCCACAAAATAAATAAAATTTATTTTTATTTGTATTTTTAAAATACAAATACACTCCCCACAAAGAAACCCATTAAGAACTTCACAAAAAGAACAAACCAGGGGTATTTTTTAGAAATTTAATAAATGGAAATCCTAGTATTTTTAAAAATGAATTTGTGGGTCTTATTGTGCAAATTCCCAACAAAATCTTGCAACAAAACAATGGATTTTTTCAACACAACCATAGGGTTTAGATTTTTGTTTTGACAATAAAACTCTTTTGGTTTTAATTTCATTTCTTTCCATTGTTGATTCTAGTTTTGGTTTTCTTTTCAAAATCTCAACACAAAATGCAAGTTTTCAAACAAATAACTCATGGGTTTCATTGGATTCAAACAACATTTCAAGATTTCTAAATAGCATGAAGAGGATCTAATCTATTTTCAAAATGGACAAGCAAGAATAAGAGGAACCTGTTATTTTTTTTCTCCAAGACTTGAAGCCTTCACCATGGTGTTTTCCAATCCTTCCATTGAATCCAACTCAGCCAAAAATCTCCATCTCCTTCACAAATCCAAGTAAAGCCACCAACAAACTCTCCATCCAAGTTGAAAAAACCCCCCAAAATGAACAAAAATATGCTAAAAATAGAGTTTCCCCCAAATTATTCACAAATTGAAATTCAAATTAAATTTCAATTTTCAAATTCAAAAAAAACAAATATCTTTTACCAAAAAAAGTCAACTATTTCCAAAAATATCTTTTCTACCCCAAAGTCATTGCATTGAAAATATTTGGAATTTTAAATAACTTAAACAATTTTCAATTTTCGAAATAGAATTCAACATATTTTAAAACCTTCTTTTCACACAAACTAATTTAAATCTTTTAACACTTTTCATTTAAGGAATAACTTAATCAATTCCACAATTAATTTAATTCATCAATAAAATAAATCTAATCCTTATTTTATCAACTAAATTAAATTAATTAAAAAAGTAACATTCCTAGCATTATAACCAAATATATTTAAGCCACAGACTAACAACACAAGCTGTTATAACTTGAATTTAATTAAAGACCAAGGTGACCTGGGAAACATGAAACAACCAAACCCGACTACAACCCGACAACACACTGTGACTAGGGTAACGACTTGACACAGAAAACCTAGCTACTATCTCCCAATCAATTTCCATTGGTCAATGGACAC
>VDFB02300687.1:0-32353 GCA_007258455.2 Sequoia sempervirens | reverse complement strand
AGCTTATCAACTCTATAAGTACTCACTTTGAGTCTCTTGAAAAGTCAGCTGAGGATAAGGTACAGAAAGAATTTGATACAAATAGGTTCAATAGATTGAAGTGTATGATTGCTAATGATAAATATTTATTAGCTACCTGTGAAAAGAACATTCAAGATGCATTATCTGAGGGTGGAAATATCTACAAGTCATGCTTAGCTTTGTCAAAATTCACTGAGGTCACTGAGAATAAAATTAAGGAATATGAGAAATAGTTAGTAGATATTTCTCAAATCTTTGATCCTCTAACCATTTCTGTGGGTAAGCAAGAAGGTCAAGTCATATCCTTGCTTGAAAAAATTAAAAGTTTGAAGCATGAAAAAGAAAGAATTGTTGAAAGGGTATGTGAGCTCAGAGGACTAATTGGTCCTAAAATGGAGACAATGCTTAGTGCATTAAAGGAAGCACAGGATGCTATGGTTGTCAGTGATTCGACAAATATTAAGTCAACAAAGATGCAATCCTACCTGTTTTGTGGTCACATGACTATTTTGGAGAGTCTCAAAAAGGGTTGGCTCACTACTTTAAGCCTATTGAAGAACAATTTTGTAGACATATTCAATTCCATGTAAGTTAGAAAAGCATGTTTGTACATATACAGTTTGTATATCTTTGGTATGTGGATTCCTGTATTTTCCATTGATGTCAAAGGGGGAGTGTGGGATAGTGAAAAATTTCATATTAATCTCAAGGGGAGTTGTGATTAATTTTTTTTTTGAAATTTTTGAGGATTGCAGTGTATTCATGTTGGTACTGATTCTGACACTTAGTCATTTTTCACAAAGTGTTTCCATCAATGCCAAAGGAGAAGATTGTTGGAAAGAGAAAATTCACAAGTCATTTGGTGTTTTCATTGATGGAAAGCCTAGTTAGTAATCCCATCCACACCTCAGTATTTTCTCATACTGGAAGTTAGATTGAAGATATGTGTTAACTGTCAAAGCTAAAACAGGGCATCCAACAAAATAGGCGACTAGATGAGTGTAGCGTGTTGTGGATATTTGAGGCATAATAGTTTAAGGTGTTTCATGTTTGAGACATGTTGTTTTGGGTACTTACTATGTTTTGGCCGATATTGTTTGGTTGCATTGATAATTGTTTATGGATTGGGCTGACAGTTTGTACAAGTTTCATATTTTGTTGAGCTAACATGTAGTTGATGTAATATCTAGTTTCCGATATATATAATCAATTATTCATATCATTTTGACATATGATGTGAGAGTTAGGAGTATAGATAGATTGTGCACAATTTCACTTGTGTAGAACAAAGATTGGTGATTCAAATTAAATCAGATAGAGTTTCAAGAGTAGAATTAGACAAATTGTGAAGAATGCGATCAATGTGCTTAACCGGAACTATAATCAGGCATTAACAGATGCTATCTCATAGTTCATCCACTCTAGTTGTCTATATATAACTATAAGACAACGCGTCTTCTTTTGGGTAGTAAGCCTTTTGTATTTGAGTAGTGAGCTCTAGGTAGTGTGCCTGAATGCATGTACATTCCCCATTTGTAAACACTTATTTTGAGTATACTCATATTGTGGATTAACCTCCACCGTGGTTTTTCCCCTAACAATGTTTCCACATAAAATTCCCTGTGTTATGGTGTTGTGGTTGATTGCCTTGTGTTCTTAAATATTTCTTTTGGTTCAATGCTATAAGTGGTTTAAAGATCAAGTTAATAAGGTTAAATTTTTTAGAACACTGATTCACCCCCCCTCTTAGTGTTCCTTGATTCCAAAAAGAGGCACTACACTCGTGACCCCTACACCTCCTAGCATTGGATAGATCCATAGTACTACATAATGAATTCCCATGGTACCTAATATTTGGCCTCTATCCTATCCATGCTTCAATCATTGATTTGACTATATTTATATATAATAGGTGACATGTGATCCATTGGTTCTTGATTCACTTATGACATTATATCATATTAATGAGTGTATTATTTATGAAATCTTTGCATTTCAATATATGTTCCTTTTACTTCTTTAGGGATATGATTATCAATTTTCTATATCTATTAGATACCCTTGCTACACCCATTCTTGATTCCCATATGTTTCATGCTATTTCTGTGGATAGTGTTAGTAGTTTTCTTGATTCTCATTGTGTTTTACCTTTGAAAAATATTCCTTCAAATGACTTGATTCATGGAACATCCATTGTGTGTCGTGCTTGGAAACATGCACCATAGTTGCATAGGAAAGATGGGGACCCCTTATTTTTATTTGAGCTCTTGACTTAGTTTCTTAGCCCTTTGGGTCTTTCAATTGGTCTAAATAGTTTGGGTCCTAGTTAGTTAATTTGGCTTGGTAATATGTAGTCTTGATTGGATGACATGTTTTAGATGCATTTATGTCTTATTGTGTTATATGGAGTGATTTTAGTTAATTGATTTATTTTCCTCTCTTTTGAGATAATCTTGACTGGATGAGAATGAAGGAAATTCTAGTTGGTTATTGCTATATTGACCGTGTGAGCATTTTATTAGAGGTATTGAATTCCTTCATGGTGATCCTAGACTCTTAGTTGTATTTTCATTTTTGTCATTGCCTATGTGTGATATTCCAAGATAATTAGTCCATTATGTGCCTCTCCATGCTTATGCTACACATTTTCAAAGTTGTACTTTATGGTGTTAGGATGGTAGAGGTAGGCATGTAAACATTGATATGGTACACTCATGATGAGGTATGTTCCAAGGTTAAGATCAAACACCTCATTGCATTATAATGGGATAGTTCAAGTATCATCTATCCTCTTAAGAATCTAGAAAGACATTATGAGTGAGTATATTATGTAAAATATACTTATTTAAAGGTCAAAATTCAAGGTGTTGGGATTTCTAAGAGTTCTAGTTGATTAGATCTATCTTTTAGGGTTTTGAAACTTATAAAATAGCCCTAAAAGCCTTAGAAAAACCTAAGGATAGTCCTTTAAAACTTAAAAAATTAACTCACTAAAATTGAAATATTTGGAGGGAATTTTTTTACATCTATTTTAATATTATATTTTATCTTAAAATTGATAGCTTGTTATTTAAAATATAAGCCCTTATTTGGCTATCCTAGGTGCTACCAGTTGGTTTCTATAGTTTTTAACCCTTCAAACAACTGCTATATCTTATTTTAGGCACCTAACACCTCACCCAAGACCTATCACACATGTGCTTGTATAGGTTGGGAATTTTTGGGACTTATTTATTTTATTTTGTGTTTTTTGACTAATTTTGTTGACATAGGGTGAGAGTTTATGATTTTTAGGCTTTGTCAACCTTTGAACATGCATTTCTTTAGTTTTCCTTTGCCTAGAGGAATTTGTTTTTTGCTGATTATGTGTGTAGAGTGGAAAAGGGGGTCCTAGATCCCACAAGTAGATAACTAGGATCAACTCCTTTTCTTTGAATCCACATTCAAACAAAAACCAACTAGGGTTTTATAATTCGATAACTACCACAAGGGAGAGCCAATATCCCAAGGTTTGGTTCTTTTGAGTTGCAAAGATGAAAATTTTTGTGTGTTTTAACAAGCTTATTTGATATAAACCATAGATCTAAAAATGTAATTTATCACATAGATGAAAACAAAAATTGTCAGACAATTGCAAATTTGAGGAGGTACAAAGAGGAACATGCTATTTAAAATTAGGCTTGAATTTGAGGGTTAAGGGAAGTAGCATACTTGACTAGAGATGTTACTTTTTTAGGGATTTGAAAACTTCAGATCATAGGTTACAATCAGCTTTGTGTCTCCTATGATGTGTTGCTGATGAAACTTCTGGATGTGACCTACACACATGAAAAAAGGAGGAAATTTTGTTCTATATAGGGGATTGCCTAAGTCAAACCCCATTTTGGTATTTATACCTCCACGTACAACAAATGCTGATGATCAAGAGGGCGTCCCCTAGGTTGGATAGAGGCAAAAAAAAATTGACTAAAATGATAAATGATAAATTGTAATGTTACCTTGGTATGAAATCCCTATCGAAGTAATGTTCACATCATGCGTTTCCACCAAAGATTGTTTGATGGATGATTCAATTGCTTGAAGACCTATAAGAGGTTAGTCCATAAAACATAATAGATAGCTATAGCTAATATGTAGAGGATAACTCAATACATCTTCATAATAAATGCATCATAATAGCTCCTTCTTCATAATTGCTTCTTCCTTTCCAATACCTTGCAAACATGATCTTGATTGATGAAAGTGTTGTAAAATACTTCTTATTCTTCCCTTGAATTGCCTTGGCTGCTTTTTAGGATGCTCAATTGATATTCAAATTATATTCTAGTTTCAAATAGTGAAAAAGACTTATATTTATACACATTTCTTTATTTCCCACAAAATTTATTATGAAAAGTTGGAAAATGAATTTAGATTTGCAAATGTAAAAATGCCAAGATTAACATATTCAAATTTGGGACAAAATAGGTTGGTCAAGGGAAATGGCACCCTAGACTAGACCTATTTTGGGGCTTTTGTTATTGTTAAATAAATCATTATACATTCCCAATTTTATTTTGATTTTTTGAGAATGACCATAAAATGAAAAAAAAAAGCAAAATTAGGTCTAGGAACATAAGGGAGAGTCAAACATAGTGTGGAATTGTCAGGGGTGACAATTTATGATGCTACTATCTATCATTTTGAAGAGCATTTCAATAAGATCTAAGGTCTCATGCCAATATTTTCTTCCAAAATGGAAGTTTAAAATCCATGTTTTTAGCAAATATTTTTGATTTCATGGTTTAGTGGATGCAATTCATATGAAAATAACATGGATATAATAATTTTATTTGTTTTTTAATGGTAGCTACAATTTTGAGATGAAGATCTAGAGTTTGGTTTCTTATGACAACTCACCAAACCCTCAAACCATGATTTAATTCAATGAGGCATTATTATGAGCTTGAATAATATTATTTTTAGAAAATTAAGGGTATATTATTCACCATTAAAAACCATAGAAGGGAGGATTAAATTCATAAATGTTATCAAGAAAGGATTTGAAGACTATCACATTAACCAAGTAGCCCACATAACTATCACTCCATTAAGTTAAGTTTTTCTCTAGACATACTAAGCCTTTTTCATACACTAAGAAGAGTCTCTTGAAGGATAATAATTCTTTGATATATGTCTCCATTATTTGAATTCCATATTTAAACTCCTTAACATTTCCATCAATTAAAAAAGGCCATGAGAAAAGTATAGTCATAATAGTGACCATCCAAATTTTTTTAGACATTTTTCAAGGAAAGCAAGTCAATTAGGACAATCATGGGTGTTCATGAGTATGAGAAATCAAGGTTTCATGATTAATTCATCAAACTATACGGGATAAATATTAAAATAATGGTGAAAATTTGAAGGTTATGGATTGTTATACCTCATGGAAAATCATATACATTTGAACATGATTGTTAAAACAAGTTATGCATAATAAAAAATGTTGACTTAACATATTACAAGGTATTGAAAGTGGGTCCTATGAAGTTGTGAAAACATCTAATAGGTCAAGGGATTGAAGAAAATTGATTAGGACTATTGAAACAATCATGCAAATCTAGAATAGGACTATCATAGTTTACATGAATATAAAGAAGGAATAGTTAGGACTATCCTAACACCTCTAGGGATCTAGGGGACTATTATCCACTTTCAAATGTATTTAATATGCATAAATATTATTAAGTACATTTAAACCACCATCTAAATCTATGAGAGCACTAATATATATTAATGTCATAAGAAAAAATTTATGAGAATTTTGTTTATGTTTTTGTTACCCATTTTTGTTATTTTCTCAAGTTGATTGAGCTAAAGAGTTTGAAAACTGAAAGAGAGGTACATTTCATATTTATCTTCCCTATATTGCATTCAATTGTCTAAATAGAAAAATCAGAAAGATTACAAGATTATAGCAACGAATCATTGCATTTATACAAGTGCATGCAACATAAAAATATTTGCACAAATCTTTATGAAAAAAGTAATCTTTATTGATACAAAAGTGCATACTTGTCTCACACAAGTCGCGAGACTAACTTATTCAATGAAATGAAGAACAATTTATACATTGATTGATAAAGAAAATAGAATGCACATATAAGGGAAGAGGCCAATAATTTCCTGATGACTGGTTTAGTGTCTGTTGCCTTGCTTTGTCTCCGCCTTGAGCTGCCTTGTGTCCTCCTTAGTTCTCTGTTCCTAATCCATGCATCTGTCAATAATAATGATGTTAGAGCAGTGCTCTAAGCAACAAAGGTATCTCACATTACATGTATGTGTACCCATGAACATATAAATTGATCCTCAAGTGCATTAAACAAGCAGGTAAAATGTAAATGTCCAAGAAAGCAACAAGACCATCAAGCACATCAATCATATGCATATATTTTTCTAAATTGTTTGCTTCCTGTGCAGGTATAGGAAAAGTTATGTTGCTTTTTTGAATTATCTAATCAACATGTGGGTTAAAATGTGTCTCCCACAAGGGTTGAGCCCAACATACTGTCCCATACGCTTAGGGGGATGGAATAGTATTGATCTGGATACCTTGTTAAATTATTTCTGCATGTTTTGATAAGCATCAAGACACAAGGATAGTTCTTATATATCATAGGGATATCCACCTCTTAAGTCCCATTATTCAGGTATTTGAACAACGCTACCAAAGAGGTGAATATACCTATGCTAAAGTCACGTACCATTATCCCTTGAAGACTTTAGAAAAATATGTCAGAAGTGAATCTCTTAAGACAAATGAAAGTCAAGTAACATCTTTAGTCATATCTTACAAAGTTATTCAACAATGGCATGCCTCATGCATGAAAATGAGAGGATAGAGTTATAGAAATACAATCATGTAATCAAGATGTTGAGATAGCAGTTTAGAGAGCAAAAGAAAATACCTACAATGGATGCAATTGTGCAATTAAAATGTAGGGGTAACAGGGCCTTGAAAATGGAAGTTTTCAAGTTATAATGGGGATATAACCATATTTACTACATAATCATTGGGTAAGTATGCTAAAATTAACTCTATAACATGATAGGTCATGTGTTATTCACTTACAAGTTTTCATGTGCAAGTTAAGCATACTAATGAATGATGAATGCATAAGAAACTCAATAGTTGGAAGACAAGGATAACATGCATCCAAATAAAAAATTCATTTAAGTGCATGAAAAATATCTAAGAATGAAAAATCTCATATATGAAATAACTCAGAAAACAATATCCTTTCTCTGTCAACATATGTCAAGAATACAGTGAACAAAGACATTATAGTGGAAAGGGAAAAGAATGCAGTTTTCATTCATGAAATCTATTAAAGCTATGCCACAATGATTAAGTGAAAGTGCAAAAAATAGTATGTGATAAATAATACATTATGCTTTGTAAAGATGGCTTGTATTTCCTGGAAATTCACATGGAGACTATAATTGCCTAGAAGTGACCATTGAGAAAACATTTAGCTAAAGTACATGAAACTCAAGTCACATTTAGAATTCAAGAAATAAAAGTGAGCATATGATTAGTATTTTTCTTTCTTTTGTGCTGTAGGAACAAAGAGAACTTTAGAGACCAATGCAGTGAAAGTAACACAAAATTCTCAATGAAAATGCATGAGATTTAAAAGGAGAAGAGATATGGAAATAGAAATGAAGCTGTCCCATAATCAACAAGCAAAGTAGTTTGAAATTATAGTAGTGATCATGAGAATACAATTACAATGGAAATTCACCTCATAGGACTATGTGATTAGGTCACATCAAGTTTATTATGCATTCAATGTAAGGCATGTCATACAAGGTGCAAGTTTCTATAGATAGAGCTAAGGCTATCACAATCTGGACTCATCAAGGGACATATTAAGGATAGGGTTGCAAACTTGGTGTGTGATAGTCACTATGAGCTAAATGTACCATGCCCTCTCCTTGTTAATAATCCTTGGAGAAAACCATAGTCACCACCTTCTATCAAAGCCAATACTTAAAGATATATGAATAGTTCTAACAAGGTAAATGAAAAGAGATTTGATTAATGGTTGAAGGATTGTCATGATGCCAAATAAAGGGTAGTAAAGTTAAAAGAATAAACATTCATGGCATTGGTATCTATAGGAGCATAATTACATCACCAAAAGGCCAGGTATACTGTAATAGATTTTCATGTGACAGACTCAAATCATTTGGATTCAATCTTAGGGTTATGATAAGGGAATGATAAATTTTCTTGTCACATACCAATCACACAGGGTTGATTGGTACATGCCCCAGTTAGAAGGTGTTGCTTAAAGGTCAAGAATAAAGATTTTTTTTTGAATGGACATGAAATATGAAACCCAAAAGGTATATGAATTGTAGAGTTAGGAGTAAGTAGAGGACACAGTTTTTGGGTACCTAATGTAGTATATGCCCATGGCCTTGACATGAAAATACATGAGAATTTGCATGAAATCTTGAAAATTATAGTGAAAACTCATTATTTTTAAGCTATGTAAAGTAGAGTATAAAACCCTCGAGTTGGGGTTACCTAAAATTTAAAATTCCAACTGCAAAAACAAAGTAAACCCTTGAAGGGTTTCTAGTAGAAATGTGGAGGCTGAGTCATGAGCAAATAAAATCCAAAAGAAATGCCATTAAACCCATGGGATAGGGTTTTTCCTCATAATTTTTTTTTTAAATCTTGCAAACTTTATACAAGAGCTAAAAATGAAGAACTTTATTCATTTTTGTATGAAGATTTCTTACCCAATTGTTCATTTTTCTCCTCCAACTTTTTTGACAAAGATGCATTCTCAAATCCCATTGAAAGGCATACATGGTGGCCAAATTAAGAGGGAAACACAGGAAAAAAGAACAAGTAATAAAATAAGTAGGGAGCTACAGAATGCCGTGGCTTATAAGGCCCCAAAACATTGATAAAGAAGCTATCATTCAAGTTTGTTTTTAGAAAACAACTTACCAGATTGTCCGAGTAAAAAATTGACAAATTTCTATAGAGGAGTTGCTTCAGAAGATGTATATTTCACCATGGTTGAGATCCAAAACTCCACAGATGAAATCTTAGGTTAGTGGTACCAAGCTTCTTCCTGAAGCTTCAAGGTAAAATGAGTAGATTTTTCTTTCATTTTGTTTCCTTTTTGTTCTTTAGGGTTTTTACCCTAAGTGAAGGCTGATGGGACTTAGGCATTTTTGCATTTTTTTTTTAATAAATACTATGCCAAACTAATGGAGGCCATGGGATAATACTTATGTCTTATGGCTTAGGGCTAAATTTTATTGTATTTTCCATGTGATAAGTCTTTATGACTTTAGAACATTTGTATTGATTGCTTATGGTAAGTTTTGCATTCTTTTAAGTGTAAAACATTTTACTTTTTGTGATGATTATGAATCACTTAAAGTAAAATTTTTATTTTAATGTAAAACAAAGTGAAGCTTTCAAATGTATCATGAAAGGAGATGAATAATATGCTTGGAGTTATGATTTTGCAAGCATATAGGGGTAGTTGTGATAGTTTGGAGACATGTACCCATGTATATAGGAACATTTATTCATCTTGTTGGAGGTTTTGCAAGAATCTAGGGGTGGTTTTGCATACCTAGATGCTTGGCATGGTCAAAACCACTTTCCCCACATATTGGAGACAGTTTTGGGGGGAATCTAGTGCCTCATTTTTTGGCTATTTTGATGAATCCTACCCAAGTTAGTTGTTGGCTCTCTTTTTGGTGCAACTACTTGGGTTGAGTATTTTTATTCTCTTGAAGACTCATTTTGGAGTTAGTTCCTAATTTACAATTTTTTGAAGATAGTGATTTCTACAGTCCTTTGTCAGATTTCAACATGCTTTGTAACTCATCTTTCCATGTGAAACAATGAGTACCTTGGATATTAATAGCATTGAGAATTTTTTCTTTCTCATTACTTGCTTTCTTGTGTGCATTCTTTTATGGTGATCAATCGAGCTACTTCTGAAATATGCTTTTCCTAGTATTTCTGTCTCATTGAAAGAACCTTATTGCAAGAAGGTATATTATTACATGTTATAAGTTGTGCGTTAAATACAAAATTTCTAGTTGTGAGATATTCTTTTCCTTCTAGGAATTTGTGTCAACACCTTCTTATAAAATACTTATGTGAGTAATATGCAAAAATTGAGTTGTGTGAGCTTTTTTTCTTAGATGTTAATTAAACTATGTAGTTAAGCTATGTTTACATGTCATATAGTTAGTTTGGTGTATCACCATAGAGTAGTGTTTTTTCCAGTTTCATTTTAAAGTTTTATTCTTTCTCACCTTTTCCTCAGTAAAGAAAATCAATAGCTTTAAGTGATATGCAAAAAATAGGAGTCGACCTCATCCAAAGATTCACTCCAATCATTAGGTTACCCACAACCTAGTAGGAGTGTTTCCATGTTTTTTCTAGAAAGCTGAGTTTTGCAACTTAGCAAGGGTGCATTTATGAGAGAAAATAGTTTTACCTAGAACTATCACATTAGTTTGAAACTCTAGGAATACCATGAATATATAAAGATTGAAGGGTTCCCAACAACAAGGTGGAGTCTCATTGAATCCAATAACTCAAATAAACTATAAGGTAGTGAAGTTGATTTCTAGGAATCTATGGAGAAAGTTATGATAATTATATGGTTTAAAAAGATAAGTTGGGACTATTATAATAGTCATTGATATGATTATGAAAGGAGATAGGTTCTACTATTGTTATGAAACCTTGAAAAGGTTTAAATATTGTTATCTACTTATGCACCAATCATGTTGAACACCTTTTAAATCATCACCAAACCTTGAAGATGTATTAGGAGATTAACATCACTTGTTTATAGCCCTTTGAAATATTGTTACTACCTTACAAAATAGACATAATAGTTATATAATATTTTTATGAAGGATTTTGGGTAAAAAGAAAAAAATAATGATATAAGATTTAGGGTTTTATTGCCTAGGAAGTCTATAAAACCCTAGTTAGGAATTAAGAAAAAAAATAAAAAATCAAAGGGACAATATAGTCACCTTAGGGCTGTCATAACAACCATACCCATAACAATCCTAATTTATTTCATGAAAATGAATGTAAAAAATAGGTTGCTATATCATTTCAAGGTTCTTGAAATTAGGGAGGTCATACATATATCTATCTTTCTCA
Organism: Sequoia sempervirens; assembly: GCA_007258455.2. Taxonomy (NCBI): domain Eukaryota; kingdom Viridiplantae; phylum Streptophyta; class Pinopsida; order Cupressales; family Cupressaceae; genus Sequoia; species Sequoia sempervirens. The sequence continues at coordinate 21,120 of VDFB02300687.1, read as the reverse complement.
AGAAAGAGACTCTTGTTACTTGTACAAGTCATGAAGAAATGGTCAAATGAAACATAATTTTTTCGTTAGGATTGTCAAAGAGGTAAAGTTTTGAAGAAGGGTAATGTTAGGTTTAGATGTCATGGATCATGAATGGAATTGAATGATGAATAGTTTTTTCATCATTCCCTAATATTTAATAATTAATAATGTTAGCGATTATGGAATAATCACTTGATGCAAGAGCATCTTAGGTGAAACTGCAATCAACATCAATGAAAAAAAGGAGTGATTTAAAATATGATTTTAATAATTTTGTGTGAGAAATAAATGTGACATGAAGGCCAAAATATGGAATTAAATAATTGGCCTTATTTTATTGTTGCAAAAATTGTGGTGTTGGAGACAGTTTAGGAGGCAAATTTTGAGTTTTTGAAGTTCAAAAAGGAAAAAATAAATTATGGGCGTGGATTTTTTGGGGAAATACAAGTGGGGACAACTCATTAAAGCCCCTTAACTATAGTATGGAATATTTGGATGTGCAATTTGTGTAACTGTTGATTTTTGCTAAGTTCGACTCCTATTTGTGAGGAAGTGGTTGCTTTTCTTGGCCCAATGGTTAGTGAGAGTGTTTTGGAGCTTGCAAATGAATTTTTAATATTTATTTATTTATTTTGGACAGTTTTTATAGGTTTGAGGTGTTACATATCTTGGGAGTTACATTTTTGTTTGAAAAAGGCAAAGAGGAAGACATGACAAGGGAGAGGGGATTCATTACTGCAAGCCAGAATGGGGAGTGGAAAGAAAAGGGAATAGATTTTTCTCCAAGGGAGGTTGGAATAATTTTTTTTGTAGGTATGAGAGTTTGAAGAAAAAAGATTGAAGTTTCAAGATCATTGTGCAAGACATGAACAATTGTAGGTTGAAGATTGCCACAACAAGTTGTGGGTTGAATTTGTATGTGACGTGAAAAAGTTGTTTTGATGTAGTTTGTTAATTTCTTGTAATGGATGAGTTTGAGAATAATTTACATTGTTGTGCATCAATCCATGAGGGTGAGTTATTTGTTGTAATCATATTTTCTAATGGTTTTGTATGCATTTCTAGAGTTTGGAAAAATTATGTTGTAGAAGTTGAATAGAAGAGTTATAATCTTGTTGCACATTTTTGCACATTGATTTTGTTTTGTTAAATGTTGTTTGAGATGGTTTTTGTGTGAGATCCCCTCCTCCATGAGTGGTATCAGAGCATAAGTTCTTGAGTGTGTAGGCAGAGCGCCGAATGTGAGGTAGTTTGCACCAGACATGCGGGTGGAGAATGTATGGATTTTGCTTGCAAATGAATGTGCAAGTAGTAAAAATATATTGTAAGAGGATTTAAGGAACTGAGGTTCCCATGATTGTAGATAGATCACCGAAGGAGGCAGTTTATAATAATATTGGTGAATATTGGAAGAGGGTTTTATAAACATATTGTCGAAGGAGGCAGTTTACATAAGTAAAACCTAAGGGTTTGAAGATTTGTGCTGTTAAGGTATTGAGAGGTCTTAAAAATGGAGAGTAGAAGAGTTGAAAGTATTTTTTATTATATTTCTAATGATTTTTTGAATGTAGGAAAGAAAGAGGATGCAACAGAGTGTCATGCAAGTGACATTGAGGAAGAGGAAGAGGATGAGTACGAAAAGATTGAGGAACCCGAAGTTGAAGGATGTCTATTGGAAGACATGGAGGATGAGACTACAATGATTGCAACAATAGAAGAGATTTCTTTAAAGAAAACCTATGAAGTTGAAAAGGATGATTTACTCATTCAGATTGGAAGAGAATGGGATCAAATTATTGCAAGGGGAGAAAAAGTTACAGCAGTGGAAGATATTGAGGTAAAATTTAATTTTGATAAATGCTTTTATGAAGATGAATGTGATTATAATGAAGTTGCAAAAAAAGAGTATCCTTTTAAGGACATAGAAGAAAGTGAAGGGGATGGTTTATTGATGTGAATGGAAACAATTGAAAGAGAGTGGGATGAGTTAATCTCAATTCAAACAAAGGTTGCGACAAAAGGTGAGGTAAAATTAGATTTTGATGTTTTCTTTGATGAATAATTTATTGCAGTAGTCGATCAATTTGATATAATTGAATTTGAAGAGTGTAAAGTGAAGGTGAATGAAGAGTTTTTTGATAAATATTTGTTAGAGAAGAGTGGAGATGAAGATATTTGATTTGTGACTATGATTTCTTGTTAGGGAAAGTAGAAAATGAGTCTCTTGTTAATGGAACTAATATTATTTTGAGTGAAATAAATCAGATTGCAGCGATGCTATGTCCTATAGAATGCATTGAAATAGTGGAATTTCAGGGAGAAGACATGGTGGAAGGAGAGGAGAAAGGTAAAAAAACAATAGAGGTAATGAAGTACATTTTTTTTGTTAAAGGTGGAGGTATATGTTTGATTGTTAATTCTGTTGGAATATATTGGCGGGAGGTCAAATTAAAAGTTTTGAAATACATGAAAGGTAGAGGAGTAAAGATGAAAGGGTATAATGTTGTAAGAGTGAAAAATTTGATGAATAAGAAGATTCCAATAGACAAGAAATGATGTGGATTAAAAAAATTCACAAGTTCTACAAATGTTTATGAGTGTAACTCATGAAACATTTCTTTCTACCTGGGGTGTTTGATGTAGGAGCATCCTAGGTGAAACTGCGATCAACATCAACCAAAAAAAGGAGTGATTTAAATTTTATTTTAATAATTTTGTGTGATAAATAAATGTGACATTAAGGCCAAAATATGGAATTAAATAATTGGCTTTATTTTATTGTTGCAAAAATTGTGGTGTTGGAGATAGTTTAGGAGGCAAATTTTGAGTTTTTGAAGTTTAAAAAGGAAAAAATACATTATGGGCATGGATTTTTTTGGGAAATACAAGTGGGGGAAACTCATTAAAGCCCCTTAACTATAGACTATAATATTTGGACGCTCAAGTTGTGTAACTATTGATTTTTGCTAAGTTCGGCTCTTATCTGTGAGGAAGTGGTTGCTTTTCTTGGCCTAATATTTAGTGGGAGTGTTTTGGAGCTTGTAAATGAATTTTTAATATTTTATTTCTTGATTTTGGATATTTTTTCCAGGTTTGAGGTGTTACATTTCTTGGGAGTTACATTTTTGGTTGAAAAAGGCAAAGAGAAAGGCATGATAGGGGAGAGAGGATTCATTATTGTAAGCCAGAATGGGGAGTGGAAAGAAAATGTAATATATTTTTCTCCAAGGGGGGTTGGAATACATTTTGTTGCAGGTATTAGGGTTTGAAGGAAACAACTTGAAGTTTCAAGATCATTGTGCAAGACAGGAACAATTGCAGGTTGAAGATTGCCACAACAAGTTGTGGGTTGAGTTTGTATGTGAAGTGAAAGAGTTGTTTTGATGCAATTTGTTAATTTCTTGTCATAGATGAGTTTGGGAATAATTTATATTTATGTACATCAGTCCATGAGGCTAAGTTATTGGTTGTAATCATATTTTCTAATAGTTTTGTATGCATTTCTAGAGTTTGGAAAAACTATGCTGAAGAAGTTGACTATAAGAGTTATAATCTTGTTGAAAATTTTTGCACATTGATTTTGTTTTGTTAAGTGTTGTTTGAGATTGTTTTTGTGTGATATCCCCTCCTCCATCATCACTCAGTAGAGATTAGTTACTAGTTAGTTGTTAGGTGGTTTTAGGTAGTTAGCAAGTTGAATGGTTATATAAAGCCATCAAATGTAATAATGAAGTGAATTGAAGATGAATGATTGAATTTGTAGTTTAGAGCCTCATGCTCATTTGTTTCCCATTTTCAATATGATATTAGAGCATGTGTCTTGTGAGATCTTTTTGTTTACCTTCCACTTGTCTTTCCTGATGATTGAAAGAGAGAAGAAATTCAATTTAATGGTGAATGTCCCTACTGGCCAAGATTAAGGAGGAGGGCCCTGTGAGCATGGAATTTCCCATGGTGAGAGTGAGATTGATCTTCAAGAAAAATGAGGACATTCAAACAAGTGTCAAAGCAACCAAATTCAAATCCCCTCAACCAATGTGACTATGGAGAAGATATCAGATTTCCATCGTATTTTTGGCCATTGGTATCTTGAAAAATATATCAAAAGAATATCATTTTAAATAGTTCAAATTCCTCTTGTGAGATTTATCTTATGTGAATAAAGGGAGGAATCTTGTTGATAATGATGTGAAGAAAATGGTTGTCATGAAGAGAATATTGTTTGGCTTTAAATTTGGATGGATGACACCAAGTTGTGTATGTAACTGATTCATCACCACAACAAATTGCTCAAACTACCATAACTACCTTTTATTTACATGAAGGTGTCCTTGAAGGCTTTGAATATGAGTGCTACAATGCTAGAAAATATTTTTCAATTTTTTGTTTTTTCATATGAAAATGGAAACTAGGTCACAACAGTGGATGCAATGACAAAATACAATTTATTATGTTAACACTAAAGGGCGTGTCTAAAAATAGTGCATAAGATAGATTAGTATTTAATATTAATAATGTAAGTGATTATGCAACAATCACTTTAGTTAGTAGAGATTAGTTATTAGTTAGTTGTTAGACTTGGTTTTGGCTATTCAGTAGGTTGAATGGCTATATAAATCCATTGAATGTAATAATGAAGTGAGTTGAAGATGAATGAATGAATTTATGGTTTTAGAGCTTTGTGCTCATTTTTTTTCCCGTTTTCAATATAATATATTAAAGAAGAAGTGCTTAACAATGGTGGAGATTTGGGGTGAAAACATGAAATTGACAAAGTTGCAAAATTGATAACAAAATGGAAACTTTGGGAATTTCTAGATTTTGATTAAAATGAGGACTCTAATGATGGATTTTCACTAAAAATAAGGAATATGATACATTTTTGAAGAATTTGATTCTCTATATGTTTGAATTTAGGATTATATTGTTTCAAATGCTTGTATACATATAAACAAATCCAAAACCATGCTAGAAACATGATGGAAATGTAATGTTATTAGATTGATTCTTGCAAAATTATTGTCATGATAACATTTCAAATTCCTAATTTGTTGATGAAAATTGAAGATCTCACAAAGATAAATTGGAAGGAGTTGAATGATGACTAAAAAATGAAAGAGAAGGATGGAAATGAAGGGATTGATGATAAAGATCAATTTCCTTAATATGTGTTACCTCAGTTCTGGTCACATGCCTAAATTCATACATTATCATTCAAAATTTTCTAAGTATAAATTATTAGTCTTACACTAGGTTTCGAGAATCATGTTGGGTTCTAATGAGGTTATCATAAATACCTCCCAGACTGACATCTTTGTGAAAATACTTTTGTTTTTTTTTCCTAATTTAAGTTTTTGAAGTGTTGTTAGCTTCCGATGGGATTCCCATAACCACTCCAAAGATCACCTATGCAAAGGAAAACTAAAGAGAAGCTTGTCTTATGTTGGAACTTTCCAAAGGTTTTGAAACATTTTTTGGTTCATGACAAAGTTTCAAAAATCTCCTCGTTGGTTGATTATGAAGGCATTTGTGTGAGAAAGTTAATCATTCAAAAAGAAAAATGAAAGGCAGTGAATTCACAGGTTTTCATAACCAGTTAGTGTAGGTTTTTATTTTCATTATGTTAGGGGATATTTATTTTTCCTACACACATTATTAAGCTTGCTTAGGTTATATTAGAATTGTTAGGTTGAGGACATGTGGCATAATCCATCACTCACATGTGTCACTCACACCCACCTTTGGGTAGTTGAGTCTCACATCCTCTTTTGACTTTATGTACCACCTCCTTTTTGTCTTCATCTAAGGAGGTTATGCCACATGTTTTTTCATTTACCAAGTAGGTAAAAATTCCCACATTTTATGCATAGTAGGAGTTAATGCACCTCTTGGATGTATTTTCCCTTATTTTTCTATATATCGAACACTCTCCTCTCACCTTCACTAGTTCAACAAGTTCAACTACTTTAGTGATGGTTCAATGAGAGAGTATTATGCAAATTATATTTCCTAGTCTCTATTTTTCTCTCATTTTATATTTCTCTTCATTCTTCTATTTTGATATTTGACCATATTTCGAGTGGAGTTGCATGTGATCTACGACCGACATTAGATCTTGTCTCAGTTCTTGCTCCTTACAGAATATAACCCAGTATTAGAGCCGTGTTATCTGGTACAACTCTTTATTTTTTTTGATTTATTGAGAGATTTGAGACTAATAGAGAGCTAGTACTTTTCCTCAAAAACCAAGTATGCTCTTCTCTCACATCTTCATATGATCTAGAGAATCAAAATAGTTTAAAGGAAAAATAAGCAGATATTTAATCTGGTTTACATATATTTGTTTCCGTGAGACTTGGGTGATTTGCATCTTTGTGGTAATGTTGGAGGATTTTTTAGAATTTCTAGAGAGTCCAGAAGGTTTGAGAAAGTCAAAATTGACTTTTATCTCACCAAAATTAGAGATTGGAGGACGTAGTAAAAAATTAGAGTTAAAAATTTATTTTTTTACTGGAGCCATTTTCATTTTGGCTTCAAAAATATAGCTTCCACTCAATGCTAAGAAAAATGATTTTTGGGTTTTATTCTAAGGGAAAAAAAAGCTTTTGAGTATATATTAATTTTTTCATATATTTGATAAATTTTATAGAAATCAAATTAGGAGGCATGAGTCATTCATCATAGGGAAATTTTGCATTTTTCTTCAAAAGTGCCTACTTTTGCCTTGGGTATCATATTTTCACAAATGAGTACTTGATGGAAATATGGAAATGAGCACTTTACATCTATGAAGGATTTTATTAAAAAACACTTTATGTCAAATATTGTAGGTTGAATCTTTTTCACTTTTTATCTTCAATAGGTCATATCTTTCACCTATGTAATCCATTTTTCAAAAATGAAAAGGCATTGGAAAGATATTGATGAGTAAAACACAACTACAAGATTTTTTTAGATTTTATTTTTAAAATTAATTTGTATCAATTTTTTTAGTTTTGGCCATTAAAGGCATTAAAAGCTTTGTAATCAGGAAAAGCCCTATAAAAGCACTAATCATAAAGTGCCAATATTGTAATATCTGGGAGGGGGTGTTTTTTGAGACTAGTGGAAAGGGGGGGTGTCTCTCTATGTTTCTTCTTGCATACTATTACATTGTAACACAAATATAAAATGGATAAGTTGGTTCCTCTACTCACAATATACAATTACTTTGAGTGGAAAAATGAAATGGAACTTCACTTAAGAAAGTTAAAATTGTATAGAATAACAATGGGTATTGATAAGGAATCTACAAATGATGATGAAATTCCTAAATGGTTCAAAAAATGTGATAAAGCTTTTGGCACCTTATGCATGGTTGTATCTCTTGATCTATTCTTTCATATTATGTTTGCAAAACCACCAAATGAAGTGTGGAATAATTTGAATACTCTCTTTGGTAAACAAGACGATTTGAGAGCACATTCATTGGAGAACGAGATCATAGGATTGAGCCCTTACAAATTTGAAACCATTTAAGATTTCTTTAATAAATTGAATTCCATAAGATTGCAGTTGGAGCAATGTGGAATTAAAAAGGATGACTCACAATTGATTTTAAGCTTTCTTTCAAAATTTGGTCTAGATTATGCAGTGTTTGTTTCTACATTTCATGCAATGAAATGAGCCTTAGGAAAAGAATTTACCATGCCTTCTCTAGGTGAGTTTGCTACTGATACCATAAAGGAGCAAGATAAATTGATTTAAATGGGAATTATTAAATCTTCTAAGTCTCAAGCCTTGACTACAAAACAAGGCACTAACAAGAAAAACAAGAAACAAAAGAACTAAGGAGATAGAAAGAAGATTCATATCAATCTCCATTTTATTTTAAAGTAGATTCTAAATTCTCTTCAAAAGAGGATTCATCTAAGAAGGAGAATCCTACTTGTGCATATTGCAAGAGGAGTGGAAATGAAGAACATTCTTGTTATAAGAAGGATATTGATGAACTAAAACATATTCTTGAGAAGAAAAAAATCAGTTTTCCTTCTCAAATGGTTGATTCAACTTCTTCTAATTCCAAAAATTCAAAACAAACAAAATTTGATAAGGAAAAGGGCCATACTAGTAGGGTAGGTAAATCAAAAGGTAAATCTCTTTGAGCATCTACAGGTCTTTGATTAGGGAGATAGCTCCTAGATTTTGGAGCTTTTCATCATATGGATTCTACAAAGTCTATGAGCCTTGTGTTATGCCACCTATTTTGATGGGAAATAATACATACATGGATATAATTGGGAAAGGTTCTATTGATATTGGGGATGGAACCTTCAATGATGTTTTGTGTGTACCTCATCTATCAAATAATATTCTTTCCATCTACCGGATCACTCATGGTGGAGTAGGGAAAACTGTGGAATTCACACTTGATTCAATTATCATTCGATACTTGGAAAGTAGAGAGAAAATTGCTACTGGGATGGTTGATCATGGTTATACACCTTTTTAGACTTTTTGACTGATGATGATTTTGATCCTTTGGTTGTTAATCACACTCCTAATGTGAATTTTGATTTTGAGAACTTTGGTTACTTGAACTTGGGTATTATCACAAGTGATCTAGTTCTTGAGCCTTGCATTATTTCTTCTCCACCTACTATTGATTTTGAGGATACTTTTGATGCTACATTCTTGGATACTTGTGATTCAGTACAACATGATCTTCATTGTCTTCCAGATATAGTTGCTTGGGATGACACTTGATAGAAATCATAGGTTTGTTTATAGAGTCTCATATTTTAGACTTGAGAGACACTATTCATGACATTAATCTTCTCTTTGATGGAGTTGATTCTTCTTCAGTTGTTGTGAAGAAACCTTTGGATCCTCTTGTTCATTTTCCACATAATCATTCATCCCAATTTGACATTAGTGTGGGTACTTTTGAGCAACTTTTGGAGGAGGCATCTTTGTCTTCAAAGGAGATAGTTGAGTCTTTGCATCTTATTCTACATACATCTCTACCAGGTTGTAGATTGTAATCTTCATTAGTGTGTCCTAGAACTCTTGATTTGATGGTGGAAACTTTTGACATTGACATGGAGACACATGAGTAGTTTTCAAAGACTTCATACATTTTTTCACTTTCTTCCTTCATATTCCTTTCAAGAATGGTAAGGTGTTCTTCATACACCTTTGGTTTTTTTTATTCCTAAGGGGAGGAACATTTTTGATGATCTTGGACCATCTTCTACATCCAGTTTCGAGCATCAAACATTGGTACACTTGACTACTTGAGGGAAGGATACATAGTCTTTCTTATCCTTTCTATTTTGGAGGGGATTTCTTCCTTGCATGGGATTCTTCTTATGTTGGAAAAATTATTTTATTTTCTCTCTTTTTATGAGGAGTTTTGTCCTATTGGGTTTTATCCTTTTCTTTGGTTGTGAGAGATTGCATTTGTACATGGGTACCTAACATGGCCTAGTAGCCGAGACCCATCCTTGTGCTTATCACCCACCTAAGCTACACTTAAGGGGGGTGTTAGTGTAGGTTTTTTATTTTCCTTATGTTAGGGAATATTTATTTTTCCTACAAGCTTGCTTAGGTTATATTAGAATGGTTAGGGTGAGGACATGTGGCATAATCCATCACTTTCACGTTCACCTAGAACTTGTCTAAAATAATTTTCCAAGAGCCTCTAGTGAGGGAACTAGTAGAGAGAGGGATGCAAGATAGGTCAAAGGAACTTGAACAATCTAAAAACTTAAGATGTGAGCAACCCATTGCTGAATAAGTACAAGAGTGTTAAAAAAGAAGATAGATGATTTACCTTCATTGATTTGTTGTCTTGAAGTGGCAAGGTAGATATCCAAAACTTTGTGAAAATTAGTAGCCTCTTTGATAGAGGTCATTCCCATCAAAGCGGTATCATCAAAAAATTGCAAGTGTGAGTGGGGAGGTAGGCCACTACCTCAATTCCACCCATGAATCAGACCTTGATTAACATAATTCTTAATAAATCTCTTGAAACATAGAAAATAGGGCGCTTTACCAAAATGGGATGGATGATGCACCTATCTTCCTTATTTCATTAGGAAAAAGAGATCACCAAAGGTAAGATTGACTTTCAACCCTTAGGTGAGTCAACCTTAATGGAGATCTTGTTGTTTCCTTATGATTGAGGATGAGGTAAATATGCCTGAAATGTACTTTTGGGAGATAAATAAAAAATAATAAATGAATCCAATTATGCAATGTAAAACTTGAAATATCAATTTAAAGCATAACATAAATAGAAACAATCAATTTTTTGCAGATTTGAGAAGGAGAAATTTATGTGTACAAGTCACCAAAAGCAGTTGTTGAGTGCCCTCCTAGGACATATTTTCCCTAGGGCGAATGGGTCCTGCTATAGGGATCAAAAATCTATTTTGACAATCCTCTTCTCTTGGATTTCCACTCTAATTCGTCTAGATCTCAAAGTTGAAAAGTCAGAATTAAATTTTGTAGGTGAGTTTCTATGGCTTGGCGACAATGTTGAAAACTTTGACAACTTTACAAAATTGAACTTTGATCAATCGTCAATATTTCATCTACAAATCTGCAACACACAAAGAGGAGAAAATATGTTTGTTTTTGGTGAATGAGGATTTTCCTTGGTCAAACCCTATTTTGGTAATTAAACCTTGAAATGAAATGAAACATGAATGAAAGGAATGATGAATGAACAATTGATGCTATGTTGCAACTCACCAAAACCTTGACTGAAGATCCTTAGAGGATTGAAGTCTAACACTTCTATCCAAGGCCATGATCTTGCATGAAATGGCTTGATTGGATGTTGATCTTGATAACTTGAATCTTGAATTGAATGCTTGAAACCTACATCACAATGTTAGCTCCAAAAACATGCATAGATGCAAATAACTTTGACATGATGCTTACGATCTTGAATGCTACGACAAATGATTGAAAAATATGCTCTTGAATGCTCTTTAACAATAATATTTTCTCATTTGAAAGTTGTCTCTTGCTTGTCAAATTTGAATTGATAAAAAGACCTTATATTTATAGGTAATTTTCTAATTTCCTGACAATTAAACATTAAAGGTCAATAATTGTAATTGTAATTTGAATCATGAAATTGCTGCCAAAAACATATTAAAAATTGGGGTCCTAAACTTAAGGAGGACCCATTCACCCTTGGGTGAATGGGTCTTAGGCCCTAAACTTAGGAAACACAAGTTTCAAGGAAATTTAATTAATTTTTGCAATTATTTAATACAAGTTCCCCTTTCTGAAAATAGGATTAATTAGGATATTAAATGCATAGTTGGGTAAATTAGAGGCTTAATTAAGTCCAATTAAATTAGGGGACCCAAACATAGTGAGAAAATGTTAAGGAGTACATTTTTTGTCACTACATTTCTAGCCCCCACTTTAGTGAGAGGATGAGCCCTATGCTCAAACTCACACTAAAGTAGACAAATAAGTGTCAAGAGAGGTCTAGTTGTACAACTGTTGGAAAGATATGACAACAAAGTTCAAGGAGGATGATCAAGCCCCAAAGATCTAAATCTCATGGAAAACCAACAAAGGCACAAAGAGACACATGCATATGTTAAATATGCAACAATAGGACAAGATACACAAGAATACAATGCCAAAATTAATGCAAAAGAGAAAAGGGGTGGATCAAGCCTCAATTTTTTGTTCGATCAATATGAATCAAGCGTTAGTTTTTTGTCCAAAAACAATGTTCACAAGTAGAATGTAAGGAAGCTAAAGTAGTGAAACAACTTCCTACACTAATCTTGAGAGGAGAATAATGCAAAAACTTTACAGATCTTTAAAAGTTACAAAAAATTAAACAAAAATAAATACAAATATCATGCATACCACAACACAATGATTTATGTGGGGAAAACCCTTTCGGGAGAAAAACCCTACACTTCAAAATCTGTCCAATATATTATTAAAAAACCACAAAGATTACAATATACTTGTAGAGCAAGCTTCTCATAGGACTATCACCACTTAGAGATCTAGAGGCAACATAACCACTATCAGAATCTCAGAATACATCACAATACACAACTATAATACAATGCCCTCATAAAATAGGGTTTCCTTCTAGGAAAAATCAAGCTAATAAAATATTAGCCATTAGATATGAGACATAATGATGACCCCTCATGGGAGGGATTCCCCGCAGGCCCCCCACCCCCCCGCACCCCCTGGTTGTCATCAGATGAACAATACCTTATGTAATTTCAAGGTTGAGACACACTTTCTCAACATGGAAACCTATTTTCAACTATGCAAACAACATATACTCACATGGGATAGTGAAATACATTGTCCACCAGGTGAGCCCGAAAAGGTGGCTAATTGGAAAGTCATGCCAAGTCTATAGGCTCCCATAAAACAACCATACCAAAGTTATATCTCTAGATAACTTTGATAAGGTGCCACAAGAATGTTCACAATGCTAGAAAGCTACATTATGCTAGGAACTCATGAAAAAGGCTCCATTGGAAAGCAAGTTGTGTTATGCTTGGTGGTTGTGACAATGTTTTCTAATTACAATAGGATGAGATATTCAAAGGGATTTTTCTTAGTTCATGAAAGGTCTCACCTTAGGGAACATTATGCTTAATGTTACCAAGAGAGGAATAGTCAAGAATAAAAGATTCACAACTTAGGGAATGAAATCCATAGCATTACCACTAAGAGAAATGTCATATGCCAAGAAAGGTCATGCTATTGAAGGACATCAAACCCAATGTCACCACCAAGAAGACACATCATGTTAAGTAAGGTGATGACACTTTGAAGCAAATAATGAGTGAGGATGCGCATGCCTCCACTTTAAAGAAATTGGTAAACACCATGCTATGAGAAATTACTTTAAAGTAGAATACAATACATGCCAATACACAAGAGCTTTATTTGGAAATACCTATGTAAAAATATGTTTTTGAATAGAGATACATCATGGAAAGGAGGGTTTCCCCCAAATGTAATCTTAATATAACATATAAGGGATCCATGGATTTTGGGTCAGCATATGTCTTTGCTATAGTCATATAATCAAGCTTGAAATTGTCATCATTCCCCAAATGACTCATGGGACAATGAGCACAAAGGAAGAATGATACATAGAGAATGAAAAAAAAGAAGGATTTTGGGTCAACATGGAAGAGACCTAAATGTCTCGAAGCCTTGCATCAACCCCAAAGGGAAAACACAAGACAAAAGCATGACATATAGAACAATGTCATGATAGGTTTGCTTCCCTTGTATCCTTTCACCAACAGAGTTACAAGGGTTATCCAAAGTATGCTCATAAACATATAAAGACACGTTAGGAATCATTGTACGTGGGATCACATTACACACATGTAGTCACAAAGAACATAAAAAGAAAAAAAAGACTAGTATGGCACATGTGATTCAACCTATAGTAGGTCATCCACATCCCAATCTTTTTCATCATATACAGAAGGTGGATAACTAGTCACAAGGACAACAACAAGTATCAAACTAGGAAAAGGATATCTAACCACTTGCCCCTACGAAGTGCATGACAAGGATGAGCTGATATGGGATCCTTTTAATATAGAAATGATTTACAATAAATGTAAAACATGTAATAGTGAGTATGCTATGATTCTAAAACTATCACATGGAAAGGAGAAATGTACATGCATTTTAGTCAAGTTGGATCCCTAGGAGGTCTAAATTTTCTCAATAATTCTTTTAAATCATGAAAATTATCAATGTGATGTCTAAATAGTCTATGATATGCACAATATGGTCCATTTTTATCACTTTGTTTTTGTGTTAATTGTTTAGGTTTAGAATTAATCCCCAATGTAAAAGTGTACATAATTCATTCTCAATATTGGATATATTTAAAAGATCATTCAAATGGTCAAGAAGCTCATGGTACTTATGTATCTTGGATTTGTAATTGAAATAACATAAAATGGATTCAATTTCATATGGTTTAGAACATAGAGAAAAACCCACTTTCACAATTACCTCATTGAAGGGAAACCCTAGAAATCTCAATCCAATGAAGAAAGGGGAAAGACACCTGACAATAGGGTACCCTAGGGTGTGTTTAGAGACTAATTGAGGATAAATGAGGGGTTTAACACCAAGCTATGGCTTTGAAAATATAATGGAATGCAAGATCTAATAATTGAACTCAATGATGCATAAAACCTCACTAAATGAACTATAAATGCAAATAAATAAAAATGACAAACTGGAAAAGTACAAAGAAGCACATGGAAGATTGAGAGAGATTTAATGGAGGCTTGAAATGATGAATAATATAAAATTTAGGCCTACTAGGACTCATACACCAGTCTGGTTGTATTCGTCCTAGATTTGGGTTTCTGTATAGGAACTAGTTTATGGAAAAAGGGTATCTAAAACTACCAAATCTAAAAAATGACCTAAACTAGGACTCATATGCTAGGACTGGAATATGAAGCCAATTGGGGTTTTCTAGAAATTTAAAGTTTGAATCTAGTCTTCAATGTCTTCTTTGTCATTCCCAATTGATTTCTAGATCCAAAACCCTAATTCGGGGCTATAGGTGACTTTTTAGTGAAGATTACAACCTTACAAATGAGGGGAAAATTCTAACAACTTTCTCCAAGCTTGTAACCTAATCATCAAAGGTCCTTCATTCTCCAAGAGACCTAAATCTGAAATCACACATGTAAAGAGGAGAAAAACTTGTTTATTGTTGGTGAATAGGAGTTTGCTTTGGTCAAACCCCTGTGAGGTAATTAAACCAAATAATGAGACAATGAAATGAAGGCATGAAACATGAGGCAAAGAACATGAATCATGGAAAATGATATCTTGAATGATGCCTTGTAAAGTATATCTTTTAAATCTACAACTTAACATGAAATGAACATGAAGGATGTAGATCTTGATATTGACAATAGGTGTATAAATATGGTTGATCTTGGATCTTCAATGCTACATCACAACACTAGCTCAATAAAATTCTTGATGCTTGATATCCTTGACATGATGATGGATCTTGAATTGCTGCAACAATTGATGAATAAATTTTCTCTTGAATGCCTTATAAATGATGTTGAAAAGTCTCCTAACAATCTTGTGAAGTCTTGGAATTCTTAACTCTTGAATGCTTTCAACTTGATAACACACAAGACTTATGAAATAATGGTTTGAAAGCTCATTCATATAGGCAATCCATTTAATATCTAGTGTATTAGATCCCAAATGTTGACATACATGAAATTTGAACTTAAAACCCAATTTTTCCCACTTAAAACCTTAAAAATAGGCCAAATGGGACTCATATTCCCAAGGTGGCGTATGGGTCCCAAATGACCTATTCAAAGATAGATAATGTCAGGGAGTGAAGAAATTAAGTTTATACGAGGTCTATGTCAGGAATTTGGTTAAAATATGCCTCAAGATGCATAATATAGGGTCATAGGGGCCTATTAATGATGGTATAAAGGTCATAAATGCAAGAGGGCCCAAAATTCATGTGAAAGTGTAAATAAATACATTTTAAAACATTGAATTAAGGCAAGAGTGGGTATATTCAACTAAAAAGGGCCCCAAATCCAATGTGAAGGTGTACAACACATTACAACACTAGATTAGGTCCACTTATTTTACAAGCCTCCTAAATTTAATGTGAAGGTGTAAATAAATACACTTTACAACACTAAATTAAGGTGAAATTAGGTTTATTTAGCTTTAAAAGGGCCTAAAACCTAATGTAGATGTGTAAAATACATCACAACATTAGATCAAGGTGATATCAAGTCCAATTTATCATTAATTATTCCAAAATTAGGTGAAATTCAACCATTTCCATGTAAGGAAGCTAAGGTAGCAGAACAACTTCCTATACTAATCTTGCGAGGAGAATAATGAAAATAGTTTATAGATCTTTAACAGTTACATAAACTTAAACAAAAATAAACAAAAATATCATGCATACCACAACATAGTGATTTACGTGGGGAAAATCCTTTCGGGAGAAAAACCCCACTCCAAAAGGCACCCAATATATTATCCAACAATCACAAATATTACAATATACTTGCAAAGCAAGATTCTCTTAGGAGTATCAATACTCAGAGATCAAGATACAACATGACTGCTATCAAACTCTGAAAATACATCACTGTTTCTCTACCACAACCATAATATAATGCCTTCATAAAATAGAGTTACATTCTAGAGGGAAAGACATCCCAACAAAATATTTTCCATTAGATCTAAAACCTAATAATGAATGGTATAAATTTACAATATATCATTATTTAATGTATGCCAGCCATTCTAGAAGTTTCCTGAAAAAGTTAACATGCTCACACTTTTCTCCTTGCTGGCATTGTATACACCTATTGGTGTAAGTAGGATATATATATACATCCTATCAACAATAAACCATATATAATTGCAAGGTTGAGACCCATTTTCTCAACATTCTAAAGGTGTACAAATTTACGTTGTTACATTTAGCCCCCTCTTTAGTGAGAGGATGAACTTGCTTCAAACTAGCACTATAGTATACATTCAAGAGAGGTCCAAGTGTACCAATGCAAATGGTCTAGGATAATAAAGATCGAGGAGATGGTCAAGCTACGAAGGTCCAAGATCCTACATCAAACCAAAAAAAGCACAAGATGACACACACAAGGTGTACGATGTGCAATAAAACAAGATATAGAAACATACAATGCCAAAGATATGAATAAGAAAGAAAAGAATAAGATGGATGGATCCAGCTTTGAAAAAAATGCACTCACTCTGGGGCCATGAAACTTTAGGTTGTCCATAGGTGAGTATCTAAAAGGGTGAGCCACACGACTGGTATGTGCCCACATATGTGAGTGCCTAAGGGAAGTCATGCCTTCATTTGGCTCCCATACAACTAGACCAAGGGTATACCTCTTGATAGATTTAATAAGGTGCCACACAATAATGATCTTCAACCTTCATGAGACAAGAAAAAATTCATATGCTTGGAGCTCATGAACAAATAATGAAATTGAAGCTACATGAGGCAAGCAAAAATTTGTATTCTTGGAACTCATGAACAAACAAGATGGCTCTTCAAGCATGCAAAGTGTGTTATGCAAGGTGGTCATATAACATGTATTGTAAATGCAAAATAGTGTAAGGAATGTTCAAAGGGATTTTTCTTAGTTCATACAAGGTCTCTTCTTAGGGAAAATCATGCCTAATGTCTCCAAGAGAGGACAAGTCAAAGAAATTTCACACTCTTAGAGGAAATCAAGCCCAATGACACCACCAAGGAAAGGGGCACATCGCGAGAAGAATAAAATTGCACAATGAAACATGAGTTTCGATGTATGCCAACACTTTAAATTGTTTGCTAACACCATTATTGTGAGAAATTTCTTTAAAGTAGAAGAAGACGTGAGAGCTTATTAAGAAATCCTTATGCCAAGTCATATGTTTCCAATAAGCTACGACATGAAAAGGGGAGGGGTTGCCCCCAAAATGTATAACTCAGTAAGTTACATGTGAGCCAAATTAAGGCATGTTGTTCACATCCCAAGCTTACTCTTATATGTACATGAAAGGTGATAAACTAGCCAACAGAGACAAAGAAAAGTGACATACGAGGACAAGGCTACCTATCCCCTTGCCCCCACTTAGTGCAGGACAAGGGTGAGCTGATGAGAAACATGCTAGAGTGAAAATAAATATCAATTAGAGGAACAAGGTGCTTCAACACAAGGAAGAGAACCACACTCCTTAAGATGTTGAATTTTATCACTTAAAGCCTTACATTCATTAGTAGAATGACCATGAATTCTATGATATGCACAAAATGAATTCTTGTAGTAAAATTTCTTTCGTGTTCTTGGAGGGAGGGATATCAAATTGTAGAAGAGGGGGATTTTCTACTCACAAGTTCTCTCCATTTAAAGATCCTCATGGGGTGAACTACCCTAATCTACCCTAGGGACAATGGCGAAGGTTTCAAAAATTGAAAGAGAAGGTCACAAAGATTCCTTGGACAAATTGACAAGCTCTTGACCGAAGGATGACAACACAAGGAACAAATGCCATTGCAATGTGCTGGCATCTCATATGGACCAAAAAGTGAGAATATCATAGAGAATGCCTAAATTACTACTAGCTATCTGATTGCTAAGAATTAAAAAAATGTGATGAAATGAAGAGAAGTAGAAATGACAAAGACAAAAAGAGGAAATGAACGAAGTTCTTACAACTGTGTGAGTGATAAAGCCTCCAACTCATGAATTTCTTCAATACCTACACACAAGAAGGAGACAGAAATTGTTGGGTAGTTGTATAGGGGCCTATCTTAGTTAGACCCCATTTTGATGTTCCTACCATCATGGACAACTGGATAGATAGAGAGAAAAGTAGAAATGAAGTAAAGAGCACTAAAGCACTACAAAACAGTGTTATGCTACTCAACCAAGTAATAGAGGAGAGGAGTGAAATCTTACCACCTCCACCAAGTGTGCTCAAGGATAATGGGGGAGGAAATGAGAGGAACTCAAGCCTCTATTGTAATGGTGTTTTGTTCCACACTTGTTCTACTAAAGTGGAGTGTTGATGTTGCTGCTATGAAGTGTAAAGTGTTTTAAGATTGAAGAGATGGTGTAAAAGCTGCTTAGAGCTTGTGGGAGAGATTGTGAAGCTTGTGAATGAAGTGAAGAAGCTCTTCCTAGCCCCAAATGCATATGGAAGGGGTGAATTTGAAGGGGAGATGAAGAAAATAACCATATTTAGGTCGGTCAACTAGGGAGGGTGTTACAAATCGACCCCCAATGGGAAGTATAATGCCTCTACATGCTCTAGACTTGGGAATCTTTTAGGGACATTAGCGCGTTGCATGAATGTTTGCGTGCTGCATGGGCATCACCGATAAAAACGCCTCTACTGACACTCAAAATAGGTTCCAAGTGGGATGTAAGTAGAAAGCTTAGGTGGAATTAAGCCTCTGAACTTGGTTTTCTAAAGTGGATGAAGGAAAAAGGGGAATTTGTGCATGGGGTGCAAATTCAATCTTATACATTTTCCCCCCACTTTGGTGAGCAAAAATTAATGATGAGTGCTTGGTAAAGTAGATAAATAAGAGTGTAGGGTTAGTGATGTATACCTAAATAGTCAAGGAAGTAGACCATGATCTAGAAAACTGGGGAATGCATAGTCAGAAGAGGACTTCATAGTTCCACAGAACTATGAAGCTAAAGAAAGAGTATATACTTAGGATGAAGAAGATGTTTATCTTTGATCTGGTATATACAATTAAGAAGAGAAAAAAATGAAATGAACAATGTGTGTGGTTAAAGCAGAACCCGCTCAGGAGTAGAACCCACACCACAAAGTAGGAGTGCTAAGAGAAATCCCTGCTCCAGGAGGAGAAACTATATCAAAAAAGATAGGTGATAAAAGAAATCCCCTCTCAAGGAGGAAGACCCATTCACAAAGTCAAAGTGATAAAAGAAATCCCCTCTCGAGGAGGAAAGCCCGTATCATGAAGTATAGGTGATAAAAGAAAATACCACTCGAGGAGGAGAACCCATATCACCAAAGAGGTATGTAAAGGAGCTCTATAGGGTCTTGGTCCTATAGAGCAAGTAAGTAGATAGTCACATAGACCATCATCAAGTTGGAAGACTTTAAAAGGCATCCCTTGGGAATCCTTGAAAAGAAGATGGGGTTCACTTAAGGGATGACTTAGTTGAAAGACATAGAGAAGAGAGGGGGTACTTAAGAAGGACACACATCTTCAAAATGAGTTATCACTACCCCCAACACATAGGGGAGGAGAACCATGCAAGATACTTAGAACATACAGGATAGAGGTAAATATCGATATCACTTATCATGTGAAGAAAATATAGTTGCATCAATCAAACAAGAGTTTGATGACACCTGAATCAATAATTTGTATTTTTTCTTTCAAGGCCTTACATTCATTAGTGGAATGGCTAGGCACTAGATGGTATGCATAGAAAGAATGTTTTTCTTTGTCATTCTCATGAAATTTCTTAAGTGTAGGAGAAGGAAGAGTGATTAAGTAGGATTTTAGAAGCGACAAAGAAATACGCTCTTGCTTGGATAGAGGATGAGGAGCATGAAGCAACCCTTTCTCTTGTGGAGAAAAGGTTGACTACTCACAAGAAGAAGATGCAAAGATGGAAGAAAAAGGAGGAGGATCTCCATAGAGAGCTTTATTTTGGAAATGGGGTTCATACTCCTCTACGAGATCACCATAATATTTTTTAACATGACTTCCAACACTATACTCTTTAGCATAAGTGTAATCATCTTCCTTAGAAGGAGGATCAACATTAAGAACATTACAATTATTGCTCACACTACCCCGCGGTATGGAAGAGTAATCAACTTCGATAGCGGGTGTGGATGATTTCATTAGAAGGTCTAAGTGGATTAGGTCAAATTTATATTCTTGAATGAAGGAATTTGTAAAGTCTAAGGGGCTCCAATCATCACCAAGACATGCATCCATTTGTGAAGAGGTACGAGGAGCACACTTGGGACTCTTTGCTTCAAAAGGATCTTCTTTAGGGACATTTATCTCAAGAGTACTCTTTGTAGTGGGTACTACTAGAGTAAACATTGACACATTGGAAGAAACTGAAGGAATAAGAGTAGGCACAACTGAGGCTTGACCAACAACTGCCATCTCACATAAGTACATAGCCTTAGGGGCAACCTTGACTTTGAATACTTTATTGTTAGCAATGAACTTAATAGATTTATGCAAGGTAGACGAGACTACACCCATAGCACAAATCCATGGTCTACCAAGAAGAAGGTTATATGGTTATTTTTCTGACATAACATATACAAGGGTGGGTACAATAATGGGCCCAAGCTGCAAAGGTAATACTATTGTACCTAGAGCTTGTTTCCCAACATCATCAAACCCACGAATAACAACAAAAGAAGCATGAAGAGAGGATGGATCAATGTTAATATTAGGTAATAGTGATGCATACATTGAGTGTTGAACCAACATCAACGAGAGTATGTCTAATGCCAATTTTATTAATGTTGACT
>VDFB02300686.1:0-25903 GCA_007258455.2 Sequoia sempervirens | reverse complement strand
AAACATTGACACATTGGAAGAAACTGAAGGAATAAGAGTAGGCACAACTAAGGCTTGATCAACAACTGCCATCTCACATAAGTACATAGCCTTAGGGGCAACCTTGACTTTGAATACTTTATTGTTAGCAATGAACTTAATAGATTTATGCAAGGTAGATGAGACTACACCCATAGTACAAATCCATGGTCTACCAAGAAGAAGGTTATATGGTTATTTTTCTGACATAACATATACAAGGGTGGGTACAATAATGGGCCCAAGCTGCAAAGGTGATACTATTGTACCTAGAGCTTGTTTCCCAACATTATCAAACCCACGAATAACAACAAAAGAAGCATTAAGAGAGGATGGATCAATGTTAATATTAGGTAATAGTGATGCATACATTGAGTGTTGAACCAACATCAACGAGAGTATGTCTAATTCCAATTTTATTAATGTTGACTATTATAATCAAATGATCCACTTGCATTTGTACTTCTAGAGATGGGAGCTCTTGCAGATAGAACATAATATTAAGAAAATATGCATGAATCTATGCCATCAATGCATTAGCATCTATCGGCCTAGCAAAAGAAGGAAAGAGGATATTTTGCAAGGTTTCCTAAGCATACCTTGATAAACTAGAGTAGACTGAAGAATGTCCCACAGTGAGATCGTATCCGTGGTAACCTGAGGTTGTTCGACAAGATCATAATATCTAGGTGATTTAGTCATAGGTTTAGAAGCTAAAGGAAGACTTGGTTTTTTATTCATTCTATTCTCATAAGTATGGGCTACCACTCTATAAGAGGGAGCCATAGAAAGATTAGGAGAATTACTATCAAATGGAACACTATTAATAGAATAAACCCTTTTAGGAGAGGGACTAGCTTGATTCATGTAAATGATTGGTCTCTTAGGCCTTTGAGGGGCAACAAAGATAGATTACATTTACAGACTCATCACAACTAGTAGAACAATTATTTCAAGACATATTCTCAACATCAATCCAAACAAGATCAAGTTTGGAATAATTATTTGAAGAAACATTCTCAACATCAATCTAGGGAGAATTAGATGTGGAAGGAGGTTCATCATTCACTAATGCAACATCTCTAGAAGAGAGTGCATCAGAACAAGGATTGGATTCCTCATTCATGAATGCATCATTTCTAGAAGAGAGTGTATTGGAATGAAGAGAAGGTTCATCATTCATGAATCTATCATCCCCAAAAGGTAGTGCATTGGAATGGAAAGGAGTTTCATCATTCACAAATGCATCATCTCTTGGAGAGAGTGCATTGGAATGAATAGAAGGTAGAGTAATGTTAAGAAAGGTATCAATGATTTCATCTTCTTGCAACAAAATATCCATTGAAGTAAAAGGACTTTCGTGAGAAGGATCAAAGATACCTAGTGACATGGGAAAAGCTAAGTCACCATCACATGCTTGAAATGGAACATGATTAACATTTTGAACAAATTTGGATACAAAACTAATAAAAGAAGATATTAAATCCATTACCATTTGTCGGTATTTTCTATGTTCAAGTAAATCGTGTTTTCGAAGGTCTTCAGAGTGAAACTTGTGTCTAGAGAACTAGTTCAGTCTCTAAAATACCAATTCCTTTAGCAATAAAATTTTAGGGACCGAAACTAGTTCTTTAGGAGGCCTTTCCAATAGTGCAACTAGTTCTAAAATTAAAACACCAAGTCATAGTTATGACCCTGCCAAGTAGGGGTAAATAAATTCCTAGTTTTTCAAAGAACACTGTTGTTCACATTGGGCTCGCCAAAATGTAGAAGAGGGGGATTCAATACTCATGAGTTCTCTTCATTCTGAGATCCTCACAGGGAAAAATTCCTTAATCTACCTTAGGAACAATGGTGAAGGTTTTAGAAATCGATAGGGCAGGTCACAAGGATTCTCTTGCCAAACTGACAAGGTCTCAGCCAAAGGACAACAATGTAGGGAACAAATGGTAGCACAACTTGCTGGAATCCTAGAGATATGCTGGCATCCTGTATAGAAGAAAAAGAAAGAATATCATAGAGAATTCCTAAATTACTGCCAGCTATCTGATTGCTAAGAATTAATAGAATGCAATGAAATGAAGAGAAGTAGAAATGGAAAAGACAAAAATTAGAAAGGAAAGTACTTACAACTATGAGAGTGATGAAGCCTCCAACTCGTGAATGTATTCAATACCTACACACAAGAGGGAGAGAGAAATTGTTGGGTGGCTTTATAGGGGCCTGCCTCATTCATACCCCATTTTGATGTTCCCACCTCCACGGATAGCTAGATAGATAGATAGAAAAGAAGAAATGAAGTAAAGAGCACTAAAACACTACAAAACAATGTTATGCTACTCAACCAAGTAATAGAGGAGAGGAGTGAAAGATTTCCACCACCACCACCAAGAGTGCTCAAGGATAATGGGGGAGAAAATGAGAGGAAATCAAGCCTCTACTACAATGGTGTTTTGTTCCACACTTGATCTATTGAAGTGGTGGAGTGTTGATGTTACTGCTATGAAGTGTAGTGTTTTGAGATTGAAGAGATGGTGAAAAAGCCGCTTAGAACTTGTGGGAGAGATTGTGAAGCTTCTGAATGAAGTGAAGAAGCCCTTCCTAGCCCCAAATGCATATGGAAGGGGTGAATTTGAAGGAAAGATGAAGAAAATGACCATATTTGGGTTAGTTGGCTGGGGAGGGTGTTACAAATTGACCCCCAATGGGAAGTGCAATGCCTCTGTAGGCTCAGAACATGGGAAACTGTCAAGGGCATAATCACACCACACGAACATCTGTGCACCACGTAGAAATTGCCGATAGAAATGCCTCCACCAATGCTCAAAATAGGTACCAACTGGGATGTAAGCAACGAGCTCAGGTGGAATTAAGCCTCCGAACTTGGTTTTCTGAAGTGAATGAAGGAAAAAGGGGAATTTGTGCATGAGGTGAAAATTCACTCTTATACACAAACGATCTTGGAGGAGTCTAAACAAGATACTCTCTTGATGAAAAGTATATTTTTCTTTATTTTTCAACAAAGATATCTATTGTTTAGTATTAGATGTCATACCTACACAAGACTCTTTAGATTGTGATATTTTGTACTCTCCTTTACAAGAGTGTGTAAAATATATCAAATTCAAATCATAAGTGTTTTGTGTGGTGACATTAATGTTAAGCGAGGACTTCTCTATTTCTTTAAAAGGATAACAATCAAGACCACTAGTTTCTATCAATTCAAGATGCACTACTGTTAAAGTTGGCTTAGAGGAATCTTTTGTAATAGTGTTATTAAGTGAAGGTTTTTTTGGCAGTTTGATTTCTATCAAAGTACAATAACCAAGACCACAAGTTGTTTTTGTTGGAGTTAAAATGACACTGAGAGGGGGGGTGAATCAGTGTCTTAACAAATTTGACCAATTTTTTTTAAAATTCAAACACACATCTTAGATTTGATCTGAATATTACTCTGATTAATGCATTCATGAGTTGAATGTAATCATTCATAAACAAAATTGAGAAAAGTAATGACCCAACAGTGAAATGAAACAACAAAAACATAGTGAAGCAGTGAGAACTCAGAAGAACAAAGAGACACAATATTTTACAAGTGGAAAACCCTCCTAGGGTATAAAAACCACTCCCAAAATGCCTTGCAGGCTTAATCTTTTAATCAACTATTCACAATGCCTTATAGGCCATTTTAGAGCACCCACTCAAGGAGCACCAACCCCTTGTTTAGAGATATCTATCTCAAGGAGTACCAACCCCTCAAAATTTTGAACAACACACAACCCAGGATTGCTTGCTGGGTTAATATTTCTTTGTTTCTTCTTTGTTCATGTATCATCTTAAAGATTCAATAATTGAATCCCTAAAATACTACATAGAGAAGAAATTTTACAACATATCTCTACATTTTTTTATTTATTTTAACATAGAGTATTTCAATACATTTTCATACAGCCAAGGAATGATAATCTCAGAATCACAACAACCGAACAGAAACAAAGTTTCCTGCTCCTATTTATACATCCTTTTTATTTAAATGCCAAATAAGTAACTATCATCAGAAGTAACGGCTGAACAGCCAACCTGAAAAGATTTAGACTGATGATAAAAAAGTTGTTTATAATAGAAATCTTCATCTTGTACCTAGCAAGATTATTAGACAAGGTGAAATTAATTTTCCAAAACAAAAGTCGTTTCACCCAGCTAAGAGTCGTTCTCAACAAATCTGAAATGCATGAGATCATTTCACTGTTTAAAAAGCACAACTACCCACCACTGTAAATCATAACTTCTAATGCATGAAAAAAAATACTCTGTCAGGGCATCATTTGCCACATTAGTAACTAAGATGTAGAGAGAAGTTAAAAATGGTGATTATAAACTAGTATGTGTAGCATGAAATGCATAAATACCAGTAAGATCTCCAACTCCCATGGCTCCATCAACCATCGCTTGTTTAAACGACTTCAAATAAAAGTTTCCATGCCATAGATAAAGCCATTACAACCAGCAACAATTGATTCTAAACTCTCGATGGCGTGCTAGGGTTGTTCCATACCCAAATAAAAGGAATACTAAAAAATTTCTTTAATTTAGGCCATGACCGTGCTTATTCTTTTGCAAATAAATCCTTCAGTCGCTTCCAATACAGACCTCTTTCATCTAAATAGCCATTCAAAAAGGCAGTTTTGACATCTATTTGATAAACAGTAAAGTTTTTGTAAATAGAATAAGCCAAGAATATTCTGATAGATTATGGTCTAGCAACAGGTGCAAAGGTTTCACCAAAGTCAATACCTTCTTGTTGAGCATAGCCTTTGCAGACAAATCGTGCTTTATTGCGAACAACATTGCCATTTTCATCAAGCTTATTTCTGTAAATCCATTTGCCTCCAATGACATTCTTGTCATCTGGTCTTGGGACTAACTCCCAAGTCTAATTTTTCTCAATCTGATCAATTTCTTCCTGCATAGCATTAAGCCAACATGAGTCAGTGAGAGCTTCATTAAATTTTTTAGGCTCAAATTGAGTAACAAGACAAAAAGCTATTTGTGCCTTTTCATCAGATTCTACAACCTTTCTTCTAGTTTGAACTTCTGCATTTTTATCCCCAATAATCTGATCTTTGGTGTGATATTTAGCTAGAGTTTTTGAAGGAGCAATTGATGCAACCTTTTCAAGACTTGCTTTTTCATTTTTAGGGCTTGCTGATTTAGCAGTAGACTTTGCTACTTCAGCTTCTTGTGAATTTGATTCAAGTTCAAGCTGTTCTTCCTCATTATCCTGCAAGATGTCAGCATCTAAATGTAATCTTTCATCAAACTTTACATTCACAACTTCAACAATCTTGTTAAGCCTTTTGTTAAGGAATTTATAAGCTTTTTGTGATTTGAGTATCCCAAAAAGATACCCTCATCACTCTTTGATTGAAAGCTCCCAAGGTTATCATCATCTTTCTTGATAAAACACTTACTTCCAAAAATTTTAAAGTGTTTGACAGAAGCAATTTTTCCATACCAAAGTTCATAAGGAGTGTGTTTAGATTTCACCCTAAGCTACACTCTATTCAAAATGTATACAGCTATATGAACAACTTCTTTCCAATACATATCAGACAACTTAGCTTCATCTAGCATGGTTCTAGCCATTTCTTTTACCGTTCTATTCTTACGTTCAACTACCCTGTTTTGTTGAGGTGTTTTGTTGCAACATACTGTCTTTTAATACCATGTTCACAGTAATCAATAATAAACTCTTGAGAGGTGAACTCACCTCCTTTGTTGTGGATCGCATACATTTAAGTTTCAAATTAGATTCCTTCTCAACCAATTTATTTAAAGATTTTAAACCTTTCATAAAAGCTTCGATTTGTGTTTAAGAAATGTGACCCAAACCATTCTAGTATAATCATCCACAAATAGCATAAAGTACTCTCTTTTCACTCACATTAATTGACCTTGTTCGTTGGTCCACATAAATCGTAAGATGCACAAGCTGTAAAGGTTTCTCAAGAAGAATGTCTTGTTTTGAAGCTGATTTTAGTTTGTTTACCACTTAAACATTCTTTGCACACGAGTTTTCTCGCTTACTAAGAATTGGTAAACCTCTAACATTCTCGATTCTACTAATTCTAACCAGATTTTCAAAGTTTATGTGTCCTAATATTTTATACATAACCAACTCTTCAATTTTGGCCCATTAAACACATACCTTGATTATTATCATTGCTTGATGTGTCGAGAAGATTGTACACATTTCCTTTGGTCCTCCTTTTCCAAATTTTACAACACCTTTCCAAGCTTGTTCTTAATCTCACATCCCCGCTAAGTGAAAAAAAAAAGAACATGACAACCACTATCACAGATTTGACTAACACTTAGAAGATTGTGTTTGAGACCTTCCACACAGTATACACTATAGATAGGAGTGTCTTCATTAAGAAGAAGTGAACCTCTACCTTTAATTTGAATACCAGAGTTATCACCAAACTTAACATATCCGCCAACATAATCCTCAAGATTTATAAACTTATCCTTATCACCAGTCATATGGTTAGAACATCCACTGTCCAGGACCCATAAGTTCTTTTTCTTGGAATGAAAAGCAGTTTGAACCAACATAGTTTTCTCATTGTTGTTAACAGTCTTAGGTTTCCAAACCATTTTAATTTTCTGCTGTTTAGATTGCAGATCAGTTCTACACTTTTTGGCAGAATGTCCCAAAGCATTGCATTTAAGACATCTGATCTGTCTAACAAAAACATAGTGTTGCCTAAGACCAAACTTGGGTATTCTAGAATTCATAAGCCTGCAAGTGCTCACCTTATGGCCAAATTTGTTGCAGAAAAAACAATAACCATAGAAGAAAGGATTGACTCTGTATGAAGGTCTATTACCTCTTAAAAATTGAACACGATCCTTACCAAATTCTGAGTATTTGAACCTGAACCTTTGACTTCAAAAGAGGGGTTTTGTTTTGCATTGTCAGTTGAACATTCACCCTTTTCAAAACCAACACCAGTTTTATCTTTATACATCTTTTGCTTGCTGAGCATCTCATTCAATTTTTGAGTGCTTTCATATTTTTCAATTTCCTTCCTTAGAAGGACTACTTCTTGTTCTAGTTTTTGAACTTCTTGATCTTTGCATCTTACAGTCTCTCGAAGATAGTCTTCAACTCTTTTAGCTTCTTCAAGCTGAGTTTTTAGAGAGACCATTTCTTGTTCTGGTTTATGTTCTTGAGCAAGAACTTGTTTTTTGAGTTTTCTGACCTCTTGTAAAGCACATTTCAGCTCACTTTCAAGATCTACTACACCTTCTTCAATGTCAATGGTGTTTGAATTATTTTGCTGAGTAATTTCAGCCATGAACAAAGTTTCATCTTCTTCAGCTGATGAATCTTCAGACTCAATATCAGATTCATCCTTACTAAACAAACTTTTCTTTTTGAAATTAAAGTTTCATTTAGGTTTGAAGGCCTTCTTCTTAGGTTGTTTTTCAGTTGTCTCATTGTCACAGATTTGATCATCATAGGGACACCTTGTAGCAAAGTGACCTATTTTGCCATAGTTAAAACATTTAAAGGGAAGTTTTCCCTTATATTTTCCTGATCCCTTTTAAAGTCTTCTAATAAAATGGGATTCTTTAGAATCAAACAACTCTGATTCACTGACTTCGACTTTTTCTTTCTTTTCAGTGTTAAAGGTAGTTTCTTTTCCCGTTGAATTTTTTTTGCTAGTTCTCATTTCATAGGCAGTAAGTATTCCTTGCAGGCTGTCTAAGGTAAGCTTATCAAAGTGTTTATTTTCTTCTAGGGCTGAAACCTTAGATTCAAATTTGGATGGTAAGGTTCTAACAACCTTTGTGACCACATCAAATTCATTAACCTCCTCACCTAGACCTTTCATTGCATTGACAACTTCATCAACTCTTAGGAAATATTCAGCCACTTTTTCATCATCCTTCATTTTCATCTCCTCAAACTGATGTTTGAGAGTAATGATTTTTGACAATTTGACTTTCTCATTCCCTTGATATATAGTTTCAAGTTTTCCCTAGATTTCATGAGCATATTTGCAATGCATGACTTTAATGAACACATCTTTAGTTAACCCACACAAGATGGCGCTTTGTTTTGACATTTGTTCTATACCTCTTTTTTTTAGTAGGATTAGTGGGAATGGTGGCTGGTACATTGTAATCAGTTAAAACAATGCTCCAAACATCAACATCAAAAGAAACAAGAAAAGCTTCCATTCTAATTTTCCAGAAGAAATAATCTGTTCCATCAAATAATGGAGCTCTGGTTACAAAGGAATCATCTTGAGAATGTGCCATTAAAAGAAACTCCAAGACCAAGATCAATCCAAGGTGATTAAGACCTATCAGAGGACCCTATGCTCTGATACCAATTATTGGAGTTAAAATGACACTGAGAGGGGGGGTGAATCAGTGTCTTAACAGATTTGATCAATTTAAAAAAAATTCAAACACATATCAGATTTGATCTCAATATTACTCTGATCAATGCATTCATGAGTTGAATGTAATCATTCATAAATAGAATTGAGAAAATTAATGACCCAACAGTGAACTGAAACAACAACAACACAGTGAAGCAGTGAGAACTCAGAAGAACAAAGAGACACAATATTTTGCCGAGTGGAAAACCCTCCTAGGGTATAAAAACCACTCCCAAAATGCCTTGTAGGGTTAATCTTTTAATCAATTGTTCACAATGCCTTATAGGCCATTTTAGAGCACCCACTCAAGGAGCACTAACCCCTTGTTTAGAGATATCTATCTCAAGGAGTACCAACCCCTCAAAATTTTGAACAATAATAACAACTCAGAGGATTTCTCTGTTTTCAGTTAAGCACATATTTCTCTATTTTCTTGTCTACATAATACATTAAAGATTCAATAATTGAATCCCTAAAATACTACATAGAGAAGAAATTTTACAATATATCTTTGCATTTTTTATTTATTTTTAACACAGAGTATTTCAATACATTTTTATACAGCCAAGGAATGATAATCTTAGAATCACAATAACCGAACAGAAAAATAGTTTTATGCTCCTATTTATATATCATTTTGATTTAAATGCTAGATAAGTAACTGTCTTAAGAAGTAACGGCTGAACAACCAACCTGGAAAGATTTAGATTGAAGATAACAAAACTGTTTATAATAGAAATCTTCATCTTGTACCTAGCAAGATTATTAGACAAGGTGAAAATAATTTTCCAATACAAGAGCCATTTCACCCAGCTAAGAGCCATTCCCAACAAATATAAAACGTATGAGATCATTTCACTGTTTAAAAAGCACAACTGCCCACCACTGTAAATCATAACTTCTAATGCATGAAAAAAAAAACTCTATCAGGGCATCATTTTCCACATTAGTAACTAAGATTTAGAGAGCAGTTAAAAATGGTGATTATAAACTAGTATGTGCAGCATGAAATGCATAAATACCAGTAAGATCTCCAACTCCCATGGCTCCATCAACCATTGTCAAGCTTCTAGCCAATAACGCACCAAATAAAGCTTCCATATGCCACAGATAAAGCCGTTACAACCAACAACAATTGATACTTAAACTCTCATGATGGCAGCCAAGCTAGGGTTCCATACCCAGTCAAAAGGAATAATCAAAATTTTTTCCCTAAGAAATTTCTTTTCAATTGATGAATTTGATGAAATGATCCTTTGTGTTTCGTTGTAACATTGTGACATCAGGGAAACATCATATCGAATACATTATGTAATGCCAAAGATCTTTGTCATTTTCAAGTTGCCAAGACAATACATAGTCGGGGAGACACTATATAGAATACCTTTTATTTTACTGAAAGCCCACTTGGTACACATTGGTCGCCGTGACACATGGTTTTTCTTACCAACGAGTCCATCCATCCTATATATGTTGCTGTAACTTCAAACCATCTGGGAGACATCTTGTAGATCATTTCATGTCATACCGAAACACCCCAAATTCACACTTGTTCACCGAGACATCCAGATATTCCTGCCAAAGGCAATTAAATTTCCAGTCATTCCCCTTAGTTATCGCTTTTTCCATGACCCATCAGAGTTGGGGAGAAGTCATAACGAATACATTATGTCATGCCGAGAGCCCCCGTGATCAAACTTGTTGCCGTAACATATCACTCTCGAGGAGACCTCATATAGATAAAACTTCGTTATACCAAAAGACACCCACCATCTTGTGTGTCATTGAGACAAGTTAGATCCTACTTTGAAAATGTCCTTTTGTGTTCCATCGGCGAGACCGAAAGTCACTCGCCGAGACCTTACATTGATAGCTCTGATTCTTAATGATACACATTCATCCACCACAAGTTAGTGTGACATTGCACATTTGTTATAACCTCACGCTAAAAGCAACATGTTTGGCTGAAGAAACCCTTTGCACAAGTCGGTGAGACACTACAAAGTCGTTATAACATTTCACTGAAGCAGTAACCTTATGCCAATAAGACATTCAGTGCATCTATCGGTGAGACAAAAAATCTTCGGCGAGACTATATACCAAATACATTATGTTTGGCCGAAGCGAAACCCCAGATGTGATGTTCGGTAAGACATAAACCTTTTCACTAAGACCCTTCATTGAAGCCTTAAACTCTTGCCGATATGTTCCCATTTAACCTCTGATTGGTGAGACAAAGCAATTTCGCTGTGACCACATATCGACGGTATAACTTATGCCGATATGTGTAAGCCCGAAAAAGAACATGTCGACTCTTAATGTATAGAAAGGAATATATGCCATGAGAAAAAACCAATATCATTAGACAAATGAGATGTCAAAACCAAGGTAAATGTAATGCCTTCAAAAAATGTGATTTCAAAGAATGTAATCAAATGGCTTGTAATCTTTTGAAATACACCTGTGATATGCAAAGAGAACCATCTTGACAAAGAAACTATCTGTCAAACTTTGTCAGTCAAAGAAATAGCATTCATAACTTGAACCAAAATTCTCATCACAATGAATTTGAATCATAACAAATAACTTTCTGTAATAGCCAAGAGACGTCAAGGAAGTGCCATAATAAAGCATAAGGATCTAAACAAAGACTGATCATCAAATAGAACCAACTGACAGTGGTATTGTCATCAAGGACAAACCATATGATCACAACTGAGAACCAACATTTTCTTGTGTGTAGGTTCTATAGGGACAAAAATACCCTATTCATTAGCACCACATCCTTTTCCAATATAATCATGTTTTTTCATCATTTCATAACCTTTTCCATAAAGATTCTTCATCTCTTTTGGATTCGGTTTATTATTGATAGTTAATTTCATCGAAGTTTGTTGGGTATGTTGTCTTTTTTTCTAAAGTGGGTATGTGGATGCTTTCGAAGGGTCTTCTGAATTTTGTGTTGACATTGCCATTTTTTTCTTTTTCCTTTTTAGAGTCTTTGTCTATGATCTTGTATTAACCCATGAATGTTGGTTTGAAGTCTAAGGAACCCCAATCATCTTCTAATAGCTTTATGATTTATTCAATATGTTTTTCTTTGTCTTTCTGTTGCACGGGTTGTGCTTGTGTAGTTAGTGTTAATGTTTTCAAAATATTCTCTTTTTTTTCTCAATGTTTAAACAATTGTTTGGTTTGGGGTCAACTTCGAGTTTGTACAATTTGTTGTTTTAGACATACTTCATTACACAATGAAGAGTAGAAGGCACCCAATGAATCCACAAATTGCCTAAAAGGAGATTATATGAAACATTGTGAGGCATAACATGGATCCATGTTTCTAATGTGGCCTTTCCAGCTGTAATAGGCAAAGTGATCACACCAAGCAGTTGTTTTCCTACATTGTCTAATCCCTTAAAAGATAAAGAGTTAGGTTGAATTTTTGATTTATCCATGCCAATCCTATCCAAAAGGGTTACACTACACACATTAAGGGTTGAGCCAGTGTCAACAAGGGTTTACTTTATACCTGTTCTTTTATATTAATCTATTATCATGAAATCTTCTTTTTTTTTTTTGCACTTCGAAAGGAAGGAGCTCACTTTGGTGGAAAACAATGTTAGTGTTTATCCCTTGAATCATGGCTTCTATGTCATTTGGTTGCACACTAGAAGGGATAGGAACTTGTTGTAAAGCACTTTGGATAATGTTATGGTAATGAGCGAAGGCTTGGATAAGGTCCCATAATGATATCTTAGTAGGAGTATTCTTTAGTTGTTCGAAAAGATTGTACTCCTTTCCACTTTGTGGAGGGAAATGAGGAGGACCTGGTAAGATAGGATTAGGAAATGGGAGGGATGTTGAAGGTGTTTGTCTTAGTTGCAGATTGTTTCTAGTGTTATATGTATGAGAGACAATATTATTACTCAGTTGCTGCAAAACATTAGTCTTAGGTGGATAAAGGATAAGTTCAAGCTTGTTTTGAGTTCACGGTCATTGTGAGGGTGGGTAAAGAATTAGAGGGTTCAAAGGATGTCCTACAGGGTATGTAGGAGGTTCAATAGTCAAGGGGG
The DNA here is from genome assembly GCA_007258455.2 of Sequoia sempervirens. NCBI lineage: Eukaryota > Viridiplantae > Streptophyta > Pinopsida > Cupressales > Cupressaceae > Sequoia > Sequoia sempervirens. The sequence continues at coordinate 13,353 of VDFB02300686.1, read as the reverse complement.
ACCTAATGGACACTTGCACATTCATAACCTCAACAGTCTTGGTTTGATGCATTTCTAATAAAGGGAAATCTAGTATCATCTTTTGACCATCATCCAAGGAAGTCACTTTACTATTGTTATCATTTTCTTGCCCCACAATATCCTCCATAGGAGGAGAGCTTTTAGGAGAACAACAAACCAAATGTTCTTGACATTCAAGTATTGGTTCTTCCAAAATGACTTCATCACAAGTAAGGGAATGATAAATGGTTGAATTTTTTTGCTCAATAAGGGTTTCATTAGGTGAGGAGGGGGAACTAATATTCTCATGAATTTCATTGATCAAAGTATCTTCTTCACAACTAGGAGAAGAAAAGTATGATTTTCATGATCATTTATGATTTCATTCCTTTGTTCCCTAATGTATTCCAAAATAGGATAGGTAGGGGAGGGATCATGAAGAGGGTTGTTATAGACCTTAAAGATTTGATCATCTAACACCAACATATCCTCATCGTTTACAATATAATCCTCTTCCACTAAATCATTCTCACAAGAAAATGGAGAATGGAAATTAGTTAAGGTGATGTTTAGAAATGTGTCTATGATTTCATTCTCTTGTGCTATAATATCTTCCAATGTAGGAGAGTTTATAGAAGAGGAGATTTAAAAAATTTCATGATTCTTAATGAGTGCATCTTCTAACACTGAAATACCTTTGCCACATGTAGGAGAGGTATTAGGAGAAGAGTAGCTATGATCATTAGGACTGTTGATATTTTCATCATCTTCTATCACATCATTCCCACAAATAGGACAGATAAGAGGGGGTGTAGGTTTAAGGAAAATGTCAACATTTTCACTCTCTTGCACTAAGAGATTCTCATAACTAGGGAATGCATTGAATGAATGACTAACATGCTTGTTGACTAAAATGCTTGTTGACTAAATTTTTCTTTGCCAACTTGGAAAAGACAGATATTAACATTTGTGAACAATAATTTATGCAAACTCAAAATGCAATGTAAAGACCTAAAATAGAATGAAATTTTTGGATTTTAAACAAGGTAATTTACTAATTACACTATGCAATGATCTGAAAATGAAATGCTATGAATGAAAATTTGGAATTAAGCAATGCATGAAATGGACCAATTTAAGCTAGATTTAGTGAAATGCATGTAACAAAAACTCAACCAATTGAAACAGATAACCAATGGTAGAAAATAGAAGTCTAGAAACAAGGTTTTAAATGTTGTAAAAGGTAGTTTTAAATGTGCACTGGAACTAATTCGCCTAGAGGGGCGTATGAGTCCTAGTGGGCATTTTTTGCATAATTTTTCAATAAATTTTAATTTTTTTTATTCTTTTTAGTTTGTATGATGTCTAATCTAAGTGTAAAATGAAATTTATAGATGATTTTCAATGATTTGAGATGCAAAAATGCAAGCTATATTCAATTTCACTAATGCAAGATTTAGGAACCCTAGAATGCCAATTAACTAATGCAAACCCTAATGCAATGTTAATGCAAGCAAGATCTAGGATGGTAATGCACTCTGAATCAAAATTTGAATTTATAAATGGAGGTTCACCAAAATGAAACATCTGGAAAAATAGGTTCATGTTGGGTTCAAAAAAATGAAACAACAAAAAAATGGATTCACTTTCATATGGTTTAGAACATAGAGAAAAACCCACTTTCACAATTATCTTATTGAAGGGAAACCCTAGAGATCTCAATCCAATGAAGAAAGGGGAAAGAGACCCGACAATACGGTAGCCTAGGGTATGTTTAGAGACTAATTGAGGCTAAATGAGGGGTTCACCACCAAGCTAGGGATTGGAAAAAATAATGGAATTTGAGATCTAATGATTGAACTCAATGATGCATAAAACCTCACTAAATGAACTATAAATGCAAATAAATCAAAACAACAAATTGGAAAAGTACTAAGAAGTGCATGGAAAATTGAGAGAGCTTGAATGGAGGATTGAAATTCTAAATGATTTGAAATTTATCCCAATGGTTTGTAACCATTTCTTGCTTGCATGTAACCATTTTCTTGATTTTTTGCCACCTTGCTAAAGTTGCATGACAACTTTTAGCAACTTTTGACATTTTAAAATCAACAACCCTCTAACACACCAAAATGGATTAATATGATCTCAAATAGCCATAATGTATTTATTAAACACCAAAACACACCAATGTCCCATAAACCAAAAATGACATAAAGACTTGTTTATGAGGTCCTGGTGACCCAACACCATACATCCAAGGGGAAGAAAACTCAAGTCTACTTGAGTGTAGGTATTCTTTTTCTTCCTGGTCTTCCAATTCTTCTAGACTATTTCCTTCATGTCTTCTTGGATTTGTCTTTGTGTCTTTCACTTGTTTTCTCTAGGTTGTCTTCTCAACTCCTCTTCTTTCTTCCTTGCAAGGTATTCCTCTTTTGGCATCCTCCTTTGAACCCGATCTCTTTCAAAAGCCTACTTCTTAATGTTTTTTATCTCCTTGTCTAAAAAAACCGCACACACATAGTCCAATGAAAAATTAGAAATAAAATTTTGAGGCCTTGAGGTCTCCTCCTTGTCTCCTTGCACCATACACTCCACTTTAGCACCTAAGAGACCCTCCATATGTGTTATCATTGGATTAGGACTAAACTTGTCCTCTTAGGGTCTCCTTTGATAAATAGAATCTTCTAAAACTTCCATCTGAGTTGTTAATTTCTCTTGACTTTCATACATAAAGTAATGTTCCTCTTTTCCCAAACCTTCCATCTCCTTCCAAAGGATGTGATGAATCTCTATATATGGAATGAATACTTCTTACTGCACTTCAAGGCTACATTCATCATTGAACTTTTTTAGTTTTTCTGACTGCTACAAATAACTTATCATTCATATCCATTCCTTCCAATAATAAAGCATTCAATTCATAATGCATGTCATCAAACACTGGTCTTTCTCTAAGATAACACAAAAAACATTCTTTATTCATCAACCTTCCACTATAAAAAATAGAATGGAATATGCATTCACCAAGCATCTCACCTTCCTCAAGATGACACAATATTCCATCTTGTTCACTTAGGATTTCTTCATTTACTATTATTCCTGCATTTACACACTCAAAGCTTTCATTAATTTTAAAACAATGAGACTTACTTGCCTCCACATCTCTTTCCTTGGATGGTTTTTCAAGTACTTTCAACCACCTTCTCAATTTGTTATCTTCCTGCTGCTTCTTTCTCTTTTCCATCATTTTCTTATGAGGTAACTTCACCATTTTCTTTCTCATTGGCCAATGCCAAACATTTTCTTGATATGATTTCTCAAGACACTATTGTAATACAAGCTCAACATGTTTTTCAAACTCGTCCATTCTTCTATCAAACTCTGCAACTAGGCTTACCCTATTTTCTTTCATCTTGTCCTTTTTTAGGCCTTCTTTCTTATCTTGATTTTGAATCTTGCTATCTCTTCTCTTTTCTTGGATTCTTCTTGTGATACCTCACCTAGGTTTTCTTTCCTTTTCCTCACTACCTAGTCTTTTGGCATCTAGGTTCTTCACTTCAACCTGTCAAAAGCAACACAATTTCCAAAAATTCTCTTGCAAAAATATTTGGGCTCTGATACCAAAATGATGCAGAGGAAGGAGATGCTTAAAGTTGATTCAATTGACATATTTGATACAATGATTCATTACAAATCATAACTGGGTGCATCCAAGCTCATCTTGGAAACATTACTACAATGGCCTAATAGGAATTCAACAAGGGAAACCAATGGTAAACATGAGTTCTTGGAAATTTCAGTCTTTTTATAACATGTCCTGATGATTCTACACTCAACCATTATGAAACTATGCAAAGATTTGTTAAACCCTTTAGCAACTAGGGTTTTATGAAAATTTTCTTGCAAAATGTGACACACATTCAAATATTTCACCTCCCAACCCATCAAATATTGGCCTAGGGCTTGTAAATATGAAATAAGACATGAAAAAAAATTCTACAAGTTTATAGAATTTTTCACCATACGGATCATGAGAAATGAATTTTTTTATCAAATTGGAACCCTAATTTTTGAACATGACCATCTAGAGCATTTTTATCATAACTTTCTCAAATTAACTCCAAATGAGACCAAACCAAAAGAATTTGAGCCCTAAAACATATCTCTAACTTTTACAATGACTTCCCCAACCATTACAGATTGTAAAAATTTGTACAAGCATAATTTCTTGCTATAAAAACAATGGAAAATCTGCGACTATTGACACCAAAAATGCTATAACTTTTGCAAAACCTAACAAAAATTGACCAAACCAATTGAAAATGAAAGGTATCTCATTCATCCATATTCTCTAGGTAGTATCTAGTCTATACAAGCAAGTAAAGATCCATACAAAAGGAAAGAATAGGTTTGCAACTTTAGAAAATGCATATAAATGCTTGCTTTCATTCACCAAAAACTTCAAAATCAGTTATTTCCTCCTCTATTCAACTTTGGAAGGTATATTTATGCTTTTAAAATCAATACCAATGATTTTCAATCATTTCTTCCTTGCATGTAACCATTTTCTTGATTTTTTGCCACCTTGCTAAAGTTGCATGATAACTTTTAACAACTTTTGACAACATTAGGAACCTTTTACATTTTAAAACCAATGAACCTCTAATACACCAAAATGGATTAATATGATCCCAAATATTCATAAATGAATTTATTAAACACTAAAACACACGAATATCCCAAAAAGCAAAAATACCATAAAGATTTGCTTATGAGGTCCTGGTGACCCTGCACCATGATGGATCTTGAATGGGTGCAACAATTGATGAAGAAATCTACTCTTGAATTCCTTAGAAATAATCTTTCAAACTCTCCTAACAATTTTGTGAAGTATTAGAATTATTAACTCTTGAATGCTTGACTTGATAACATGTAGGCTTTATGAAATAATGGTTTGAAAGATCATTTATATAGGCAATCCATCTAATATCTCGTGTATTAGATCCTAGAGGAAAACATACATGAAATTTAAACTTAAAACCTAGTTTTTCCCACTAAAAACCTTAAAAAATAGGCCAAATGGGACTCGTACACCACCTGTGGTGTATGGGTCCCACCTGTGTGGGACTTATATGCCCAAGGTGGCATATGGGTCCCACATGGCCTATTTGAAGAGTGATAATGTTAGGGAATGAAGAAATTAAGTTTATATGAGGTCTATGTTAGGATTTTGGTTAAAATATACCTTAAGATGCATAATATAGGGTCATAGGGGCCTATTAATGATGATATATAAGGGTCATAAATGCAAGAGGGCCCAAAATTCAATGTGAAAGTGTAAATAAATACATTTAACAACATTAAATTAAGGCAAGATTGGGTCTATCAGCTAAAAGGGCCCAAATCCAATGTGAAGTTGTATAACACATTACAACACTAGATTAGGTCCACTTAGTTTACAAACCTCCTAAATTTAATGTGAAGGTGTAAATAAATACACTTTACAACACTAAATTAAGGGAAAGTTAGGTTTATTTAGCTTTAAAAGGGACCAAAACCTAATGTGGATGTGTAAAATACATCACAACACTAGATCAAGGTGATATCATGTCCAATTTGTAATTAATTATTCAAAAATTAGGTGAAATTGTACCATTTCCAAGGGCATACAATTTTCGTTGTTACAGTAATGCTTATCCTCTTTTTTCTTTGGTTTGACAATTGGTCGATTAAGAGGTGGAGGATCTAGGGTAACACTTTTATCCTTATGAGAAATTAATTGGTCTCTTGAAATGATCTTGTGAATAAGAATACCTTTCTTAGTATGATTTTTATGATGGTCAACAATTGGATCTTCTAACATCAAGGCTTTTCCTTTACCAGGAAGGGATGCATTAGGAAGAGTGGTGTTATTAGTGATTGTGTTTTTTTTACTAGATCTCTCTCATAAGTGGGAAAGGTATTAGAATCTAGTGGAAGATAGGGGAAAGTGTTGTTAATGATATGAGCTATGCTACACATAAATTCTATTCCTTGTTCAGTATGAAGCATTTTCCTCATGTTATCTATGACAAGAAGTGTAGTACCAACAATGTACTGAGTACTCACAAAGTTTTGAATTTTTTCTAAATCTTCATCCATTTGGTTTATCTCTTCTTGAGGTACATTAGAAACCATCATTTCAACATCTATAAAATTGGTTGTGGGTAAGGTGGTCATGGGAAATGAGGTATTAAGGCTATGGTCCATAGTGGGTTGACTAGTATTAACACTATGAGTGAAAGAGTTAGAAAACTCAAGATCCAAATAGATGTAGTATCACGGGATGGAATGAGTATCAAACTATGTCTCACTCAAGATCCAAATAGATGTAGTATCACGGGATGGAATGAGTATCAAACTATGTCTCACTACAGTATTGGTAATAAGACACTAGGTTGTGAAGCTCATACAAGTTTCACCAAACCAAAAGTGCACCCAAAAAGGAAAGTAGGCATTAGATAAATGCAATCAACACCAAAAATATGAAGTGCAATGAAAGTATGTAGAAAGAGATAACATTTTTCAGATTTAAGAGAAGATAATTTATTGATTATGCTATGAAAAAACCTAAAAATAATGTCTTTTTAATGCCAATTGTGTTTTCAAATAGTGCACTCAATTCGACCAATTTAACTTAATGCAAACAATGACATCATTTTTTGATTTCTAAAACTGAAACATAGATTTAAAAGCAAAATAGACTGAAGCAAACAAAGATAAAATAGTTCCCAAAATTTGAAACAACACATGTGCAAGGACTTATTCACCCTAGGGTGAATTGGTCCTAGGTTAGGGTTTTGAAAAATCAAAGTTTTAATTTTTTAGTTAATATTTGAATTGCTAGTTTTTGTGATAGAATTTTCTAGATTTAAGTGTCCTAATGCAAGTGAAATTAATGAGAAATAATTAAAAAATGACACTTTTTAAAATGCAATTTTGACTCAATTTGCTAATTAAATCATTGAAAACACACTAATATGCAAGTACTATGCAAAATCAATGTAATATGCATACAATTTTTTTGGATTTTAAAAATTTTTAAACAATGCAAAATGTAAATTTAAAACCATAAATGAGATGCAAACTAATGAAATTATGACAACCCTAAATGAAATACAAACTAATGCAAATCCTAGATCTAGGGTTTGAATGGACTCCAATTTTTAGAATCTTAGATGTACAATATCAAGTTCACCAAAATGAAACATAGAAAATAGGGTGCTTTGTCAAAATAGGATGGATGATGCACCTATCTTCCTTATTTCGTTAGGAAAAAGAGATCCCCAAAGGTAATATTGACTTTCAACCCTTGGGTGAGTCAACCTTAATGGAAATTTTGTTGTTTCCTTATGGAGGACAGGGTAAATATGCCTGAAATGCACTTTTGGGAGATACATAAAAAATACTAAATGAATATAATTATGCAATGTAAGACTTGAATCATCAATTTAAAGAATAATAGAAACAAAAACAATCAATTTTTAGCAAATATGAGAAGGGGAAATTTATGTGTACCAATCACCAAAGCAGTTGTTGATTGTCCTCTTGGGAAAAATTCACCCTAGGGCTAATGGATCCTACTACAAAGATAAAAAATATGTTCTAAAAGTCCTCTAATCTTGGACTTGCACTCTTGATCCCTCTAGATCTCACAGTTGAAAAGTCAATTAAATTTTGTAGGTGAGTTTTCGTGGCTTGCTGACAATGTTGACAACTTTGACAACTTTACAAAATTGTTTGTTTTTGATCAATATTCAATCTTTCTTCACCTATAAATCTACAACACACAAAGAGGAGAAAAATTGTTTGTTTTTGGTGAATGGGGGTTTGCCTTGGTCAAACCCTGTTTTGGTAATTAAACCTTGAAATGAAATGAAACATGAATGGAAGGAATGATGAATGAACAATGCTATGTTGCAACTCACCAAACCCTTGAATGAAGATCCTTATAGGACTAAAGTATAACACATCTCTCCATGGTCTTGATCTTGCATGAAATGGCTTGATTGGATGTTGATCTTAATAGCTTGAATCTTGACTTGAATGCTTGAAACCTACATAACAATGTTAGCTCCAAAAACATGTATAGATGCAAATAACTTTGACATGATGCTTGAGATATTGAATACTATAACAAATGACTAAAAAATATGCTCTTGAATGCTCTTTGACAATAATATTTGCTCATATGAAAGTTGCCTCTTGCTTGTTGAATTTGACTTGATAAAAAGGCCTTGTATTTATAGGCAATTTTCTAATTTCCCGACAATTAAACATCAAAGGCTAACAATTACAATTTGAATTTGAATCATGAAAATTCCACCAAAAACATATTAAAAATTAGGGTCCTAAACTTAAGGAGGACTCATTCACCCTTGGGCGAATGGGTCCTAGGCCCTAAACCTAGGACACACAAGTTTCAAGGTAATTTAATTAATGTTTGAAATTGTTTAATACAAGTTCCCCTTTCAAAAAATGGGATTAATTAGGATTTTAAATGCATAATTGGGTAAATTAGAGGCTTAATTAAGTCCAATTAAATTAGGGGACCTGAACATAGTGAGAAAATGTAAAGGAGTACATTTTTCATCACTACATCTCCCTAACTGTCAACCAAGAGAATAAACACATATGAAGACAAATGGTCCCCTTGTGAAGCCCTATAAAAGATCCAATCAAGGAGGAAGGCTCCCCATTAACAAGCACAAAGAAAGAAGTGGTTGTGATACAACTCATCACCCATGAAACCCACTCAATAAAACTGAAAATGCCAAGTACTTTTCACATAAAAGACCATTTGACCCTATCATAAGCTTTTTATATGTCCAATTTGATAAAAAATATTCTCTTTAGAAAATTCCATGGAGTGAAGAGTTTCTATTGCAATAGCCACACCATCCAAGATCTACTTGTCATCCACAAATCCCCCCTATTCCTCAAATATCAGCTTGCCAATTCACCACTTCAGTCTTTCCACAATCAATTCTGAAAGAATCTTGTAGACCACATTACAGAGGGCTATAGGCCTAAATAGACTCAGCCTATCAACCTCCTCACATTTAGGAATGAGAGCCAAGAAGGTAGAGTTCAAATCCCTCAACATCTGCTTATTATCCTAAGATTCACAAACCACTTCAAGTAAATCCAAATTAATAATTTCCCAAAACTCTTGAAAGAATTCAATCAAAAACCCATTAGGTCTTGGAGTTTTCCCCTTCTTCATTTGAAAAATAGTGGCATCTACTTCTTCTAGGGAGATAATGCTCATAAGATGTTCATTCATCTCCAAAGAAACTGAGGGGATACTAGCAAGAATATGATTTTTGTTATCCATCCAATCAAATGAATCCTCCCTAAACAAATTAGAAAAATGTTGAGAACCCTCATTAGAAATATCCTCAAGAGAAGAAAAATGATTATCCTGAACGTTTACAAGATAATGGATCCAATTACCATGTCTCCTAGCCTTCACAGAGTTGAAAAAAACAACATTTCTATCACCAACCACTCAACCCACGCCTTTTGTCTCCAATATATCTCTTTTCGCAGCTTGTTCTCCTCCAGTGCTTTCAACACCTTAGACTCCTCTAGAAGAGAATTCTTAGAAAGGCCATTCTATCTAATTCTATGAGTGACAATATCCAAACTTGCTTGTGCTGCCACCTTAGCATGGAAAATATTATCGAAACATTACCTATTCCATCTCTTGAGCTAGTGCTTTATGAACTATAATTGCTTGAAAAGAGAATACATTGTTGTGGAAAATGAAGGTTTATCACATTGCCACCAATCCACCATATGATCTTGCAAAGAGGGTTCTCATAGACCAATAAGTTGAAACTTAAAAGATGGATTTCTGGTAATATGAGCAAAAGAAGCAAATAGCTTGATTGGCCAATGATCTGAACCCCACAAATCTAGAATCTTAGAGTTGGTAGACTAGGGTCCACCAATCCAAAAACAAGAAACTAGGAACCTATCCAACCTCTTAGCAATACAATCTTGATTGCACCTCCTATTATTCTAGGTATAAATTCTATTACTAGGTTTTATATCCACTAAGTTTAAGGAAGATATATTATCTTTGAGGAGAAGAGAAGATGGCTCAAGCCTTGACATTCCACCCAACTTATCCTCCAACTCAGTGATAGCATTAAAGTCTCTTGCAACAATCCAAGGAAATATGGGAGTATTGCTTCAAATATACCGAATATGAGGCCATAATTGTTGCTTCCCAGGCATTATCGATAGGTGAATAGATGTTAGATAAAAGAACTATCTCACCATATTCTAAACTAGAAGCAACAAAAAAGATAGAATTTTTACTTGATATCCACCATAGAGGATGGATCTTCAAAGGATTCCATAAACAAGCCACACCACTGAAACTACCTTGAGCACCAATACACTGACAATGACCCCATTGCCAATTTTTTGGCATCAAACTACACATATCCTTTACAGAGAGTTTAGTTTCTTGAATAAACACCACATTAGGCGAATGATTTTGCACCCAATCATGAACTACTTTGTGTTGAGGGCAACAGTTCAATCCCCTTACATTCCATGAGATAATACTCATTTTTCAGAGTTGGAAAAATGAGACAAGGGTTTTAATAGATCTTTTCTCAACCAACGTTTCATCCATCATCTTGATCTTATCTAAGTGCTTTTTCCTCCCTGCCTTGGAGGATTTCTCAAGACCACCTTTCTTTGAATTTTTTTAAAGAATCTCTAAGGAGGGAGATTTCTTATTTCCTTTCTCAAAATTTTCCACCACCATGTCAAGAGGGGATGTATTCTCATCCAAGAGTGTATTTGCAAGGATATCCATAGTAAGAAGGATCACCAGATAAGTAAAAACCACAAGATTTAGATTAGTATCAATGCAAGCTAAGTTCAACCCATCTACTTGAGTGCTCTAACATTCCACAATTTTACAACCTTCTTGATCCTCCACCAAGGCACCCGATGACAAAGCCAACATGCTAGGGTTCACCTCTGGTTGACCAATATCATCTAACACATCAAAGCAATTAAAAAATCCCCCTCTTGATGCTCCTTGAAAGTTCATTTTTGACCATAGTTCCTGTTACAAGGTTTGATAGGAGTAAAACGTTATGTATCTGCCACAGGACCCATAATGGGAGCCTTTCCTTTATCCTCCTTATAAGAGTTAAAATGAGGCAGATTGGGAGAGGACACATAAGAGCGGGCTTTAGGACACCTTTTCTACAAATGGTTCTACTCGTGACACAACCAAAAATAGAAAGGGAGACACTCATAATCAAGCTATTGTACCCATGAAGACAAACCCACACAGATTTCCAAGGAGTTTGGAAGAGGGTTACTAAAATAAATTTCAACACAGATGTGCACAAAAGTAAGTACCTTTTTATCCATCATTTACTGAGATGGACCCACCAGCTTCCCCAACAACAAAGCCACCATATGAAAACATCATTCTTTCAAAATTCAATTGGGAACCATAGAAGACACCCAAATAGGAACATGATTCAAGAGCTCCTTTGAAGGGTTGAAACCAACATGCCATGGTTTGATGAATAAACCAATTTGATTATGAAAATAGGAAACCCCTCAAAGAATTTATTGTGATCATCCATGCAAGTAAATATAACCTTAAGAAAATTGTTATCCATCAACGTCACCTCCATTTCAACCTTAGGATTCCATGTTCAACTAGCCTAGGACTCCAAAAATGGAAGAGAAACCCTCAACCCTCTAAACTTGCATATTAAATCATGTTTGAAGAAATATTCAACATCCTCCACAATAGTTTTAGGATTAATCACTAGAACAAGCATGTCTTGGATCCTTTCCAAACAACCATTAGTTTTTGGGATATGGGGACCCCCAGCCTGAGCCATCCCCTCCACCCCCATATCTTATTCAAAAAATTACCAACAACAACATGCCTTGTTGAGGACGAGCTATTTGAATGTAAAAAAGCTTGAAAATCCATATTTTGTTTAAAATTGAAAGCTCCACCTGAAGCCAAAGACAACATAAATGTGAATGAAGGAAACCTCCTTATACCTCCAAAACCCCTACATGAAACACCAATAGTGAACAAAAAAAATGATTCATAAAATCCCCAAGTACACACCCTTGCAGTCAAAAAACCCCCTCTCATGACACCCCAAATCATCCCAATGAAAATTTTCTAGCTTAAACAACATGCAAAGGAGAGCCAAAAAATGTAGGCCGCTTGAACATCTACAGGCTGAAGACATGCAAAAAACTCCTTGCACCTTCCTCACATGTTGCACCATATTTCCTAAGCCTTCAATAGTCTTTGAAGCATTTTCACCTGCAAACTTACACATAAATTTAATCACAATTCAAATTTTCAATGGGAAAAAAAATATTTTGCAGTTTGGGTGAAAGAGCTTCACTCAAAACTATATGCACCACATATATGCCATATGGTTTTGGGAAAAATTGTTTCACTTAAACTTATTTAATTGGCCAAAAGTGTGACACAACTTTGTGCTTGTACCATGCAATCTTCAATAGCTTCTTGAACTTTCTCTTCTTTGAATTCCATTATGACTTCAATATGTGTAATATATTGTAGTGTAACTTTTCCTTCCTACACCAAAGTTTTATTAAATTCTTTTGCACACGAATTTTTTTTGTTCTCAAATATTCTAAGCAAGGATAACCAAGAACAAAATCTAACCTGCCCATATCCAAAGCATACAAATTTGAATACAAAACATATTTATCAATAGAGAGCTTCAATATTTATTTTTGAATATCCTTACCCTTTATTTGATTTTCCTTGATGTACCTTGATTGTAACTATGGTTTATTCATTGATTCCATACTGATGAATTAACCATCTATGAATAATTAAGTTACATTAGACCTTAGGAATTTCAAGTTGAATAGTATAATTAATCCTAACATTCTCCCACTTAGTATTCACATTGCAAAAGCATAAGGGATTCCAACAAAATAAATTAAGTACTAAGGAAAAAATGCCTATAGACTCAACCAACTTAGATCATATCCTCACAAACTCAACAAAGTAACCTACAACATCTATGGAGTAACTATCATATTGACCACATCACTTTTATTATTTATTGTTACAATGCATGAAAGATAAAAATTCAATCCAAGACAAAAATCTAAGTGTCACATAGAGAATAATGCATCATTCTTTAGCTTGAACTTAAAAATTATATTCCATCTCATCCATATCAAGATCAAGTATTTATCATATACTCAACTCAATAATTAAAATAGCAACTATAACTAATTGCTAGCACATTCAACTAA
>VDFB02300685.1:0-17247 GCA_007258455.2 Sequoia sempervirens | reverse complement strand
AAGTTGTGTCCCTTACACAATAATCAAATTGATATGCCTTAATGCTAACTGTTATGGAGCCTCAAATCGATATTCCTTAATTCTAACTATTAACATAAACAAAAAATCAAAAATCACCTATTCGCACGTGTCTTCCCTATGTCTTGGGCATTATGGTAATGGCTTACCCACTATAATAATAATAATTATTATTATTAATTATTTAATTATTCATTAGTCTTTTGTTCTATAATCAAATTAATTTTTAAATATTTTCCACCTTTTACATTCTGTTATTAAATATTTATTTTTATAATTATTTAATTTATTCCACAACCTCTTTATTTGTGTCATTCTTATCCCTTCTCTTTATCTGTACTATTCTAAGCCCTTCACATCTCAATTAATTTCCACCCTTGATAAGGTTTTATTATCTCCTAATCTCCACCATCCACCCCTAACTAAACCCTATTTTTTCCCTAACCCTATTTCATTGCTTCTCAAGCAATCTTATCCAATGATCTTCATCATTTTATCTTGACCCTTCATTCAATTTTTGGATTTCTATAAAAAAGGACCTATTGCTTTCATTTCAACCTTAGCTTGCTAGAGACAACCAAAACTACTATCGAATTCTTTGATATCAAACAAAATGGAGAAGAGCAATGAATGTGATTCAATCATGGCATAGAGATTGTTGGTAATATTATTTTGTCATTTTATACTTTTATGTTCATTTGTGCTTCATTGTTGAGATTTTCTTTTATTACAACTGTACTATAAATTAAAATAGCTTATTAAATTCATAATAGAAAACATAAAATTACTCTTTTATTTTAGCTAAAAAGAATCTTTCAAATATTTATAACCTTGTTCTACATAACGAAATCCTTGTTGAGATTTTTTGTCATTACAACTATACTATAAATTACAATATCTTATTAAATTCGTAATGGAAAATAGAAAAGTACTCTTTCTATTTTAGCTCGACTTTTTTTTCAAATACCCTTTGTTGTAAAATATATGGAGATGACTTGTAATTTTTGGTAATTTTCCTATAATTGGAATAGCATATTAAATTCATAATGGAAAATATAAAAGTATTCATTTATTTTAGCTCAATTTTTTTTTTCAAATAGCAATAATTGTAAAACATATGCATATGCCAAGTAGGAGATTCGTATAATTTTCCCGTAATTGGAATAGCTTATTAAATTTATAATGGAAAATATAAAGTGCTCTTTTAGTTTAGCTCAAAAAAATATTTCAAATACCCATAACCCTATTCTACAAATTGAAATCCTTGTTGAGATTAGAGTCCTATGTTTTGAATTTTTTGTATTTGATGGTTGATACTATTGATTCATGTCTTTTCCCTTGATTCTACCCTATTTTACAGAACAAAATTGTGGTTGAGAAAATATAAAAATACTCTTTTCTTTTAGCTCAAAAGAATTTTTCAAATACCCACAACCCTATTCTATAGAACGAAATCCATGTTGAGATTTTCTGTCATAGAATGAAATTCTTGTTGACTGTACTGTTATGTTAATCGGATAGCTTATTAAATTCATAATGGAAAATATAAAAGTAGTCTTTTATTTTAGCTCAAAAAAAATCTTTCAAATACCCATAGTTATAAAATATATGCAGATGACGAGTATGAGATTTTTGTAATTTTCGTCTAATTGCAACAGATGGAAAATATAAAAGTACTCTTTTATCTTAGCTCAAAAAAATCTCTCAAATACCTATAGTTGTAAAATATATGTCAGGTAGGAGATAAGTTAGTTCATTGTTCAAAATTTCTTTGATATTATTCTAGTAATATATCTACATATAATAATTAAAATTTTGAGAGGATAAATTGAATATATTTAAATTTGATCAATTTAATATATTTACTTTTAACCTCATCAATACTTTAATTGTCATGTTCTAGTCTCAATATAGATTTTTAAATCACACTATGTGAAACTGTTTTTTAATTTTTTTTAAAACCATCTTCAGTAAACATTAACTTTCTCATTATAATTATATTCTGGAATGTCAAACATTAATTATCATCATCGAATCACCAGATTTATGGTTCAATTGACCCTATAGAAAGAAGCACATACTCATTTCCTTCTCATGTTTAATATTCACAAAAACCCAAAACCCATCATATGGACTGTAGAAGATATAATTGTGCATGGTGCGTCCACATTCAAAAATTTATATTGTGTAACTGGTATATCTGCAATTTAGTTAAACCCTGTAATTTTATTTTTGAAAGATTAATATAGCTATAAGGAGAAAGAAATTTGAAATGTTTATATTTCTTGATTTTATGATGGTGAAACAGCAATGGACTGAACTGTTTAGATGCTATATTTTCTCAAACCGGTTCAGAGCTATTACTTGGTAATTTGGCAATTGCATTTTGATCAGAATTTAAAGCTTATAGTTGAGACTTGCTCTATCATTAAAAATAGGAAATGGAAAGAGATCACTTTGGTGTTCAACTTTCCTCCGACAATTACGAGTGCCTCGTTTGTTTTACTAAAGGATTTTTTTAACTGCTTCACCAGTATGTGCAGGTTTACTTCTTTCAGCAGAAGGGTCCTCCGGTGCCATCACCAGGTATCTAGATAAAACTATATTTAATTGTCATTTCAAACTGTTCAATGTTCACATTAAGATTGTGTTTTTCTCACATAATTGTATACTTTCTGTTGTATAAGCAGTTTCACTCCCTTCGGTACCTCCAGCTTCCCATTCGCTGTCAGATACAGAATACACACATTCACCTTCGGAGAGTCCTGTAGTAGATATGAAAAAGCAGAAGATTGATTCTGCCCAAGTACTTGGAGGTCCTTACTTGTTACCAATGTTTTAAATAATTCACTGATTAGGGACTGACCTTTGTATTACTACTGTAAACATTTGTACATATTAATAAATTTTATCAGAAATACAAATTTGTTGCAGTTGACCCAACATCATCTATTGGAAGTGTTGTTACTGGCTGTATTGATGGAAAATTTGAGCATGGTTACCAAGTCAATGTGACAGTTGGGACAGAGAAAATGAGGGGTGTTTTGTACCATGTTCCTCCTTCCAGCACTGTACCACAGCATGCAACTGTATCTCCTTTTATGAATAGCATGGCTAATGAGCACAAAGCCTCTCTCACGGAACATCAGATTGAACTTAAGCGGAAAAAGAAGCTAATGACCAGGAAGGATCCCAATGCACCAAGGCAGAACAGAACTGGCTATGAGGATGAAAAACTTGTATGTAAATGACAAAATTAGTGTTTTACTTATAACCATATATACAGAATGTTTATATTGAGTTTATTTTAATTTGATGGGGACATAGCAGCAATCATTGCGTATTTACCACACGCTTTAAGGTTTGGGGTTGAAATAGCTGTTTCAATTAATATAAATTATGTACAAGATCCCTTATTGCAAGAAAGAACTAGACTAAGAGACCCTTTCCAGAAATTTCCATTTGTTTAGCTCTTTTTCCCTGCATTGTCACTCTTTTTTAGTATTCAATTGTACTCGAGTGTTAATGATTTTTGTGTTACAAGTGAATGGCATATAAGAACGTTGCATTTGCAGTATGCGTTTGACCCCTGGTGCAAATTAATATAAAGAAATATTAACCAAGTAAATGCATCCAATATATTTATGTAGCACTTTTTAAAGTAAACCATGCAGGCTTAGTTTCTAGGCAACCATGTACAGCATTTGATGACAATATAACATAAATACATTGTTGATTAAAGGATCATGTTAAAAATCTATATTTGGGCACACTGATAGAGATAATGTAAGCTCTCATGGTTTAACCATGGTATAAACTTCTTAAAGTTCTGTGTAATGCTATGCTGTTTCAAGTTTTCTGAATTGACAGAAAATCTTTGGGGATTATTAAATCACTCTTTGGGCCTTTTATGCAGTTAAAACCTTGTCCTGTCCAGCTGATATTTGCACAAGGTTTCAATGTGTTGACAATTAATTAATTTTGAATTCCAAATATTACCTGTACCTACAGGAAAATATGATCCTGTTGATGTTAGGATCAACCAACCAGCAGCTATATATTGTTTACTTATTTTTTAGGGCTTAAATTTTCTTTGAGCTGATGTTCAAGTCTGTATAATGATTGGCTAGAATCTTAGATGATATGGTACTGCTCTGAACTCGAACCACACATTTGAAGCACATTTTACTTTTGAGGGAAGCTTTTTAAATATAATGTCGGGTTTCAGAAATATTCAAGTGTGACAGGAAAGAATATTTGCGCTTTGAAATATCCTTTACAAGTGATGGTCTGAAAAAATTGAATGCTGCCTAGTTTTCAAATTATAAATCAACAGTGTATGCTAATGTCAAAGCTGCCAAGTCTCTAGCAATAATCAATCCTTCTCTGTATGTTGTAGTTTCCCCTGTGTGTTAAAGATCTTTTAAATTTTTATCCCCAGAAAATAGCAAAATCTTTAAAATTGTATCCACAAAAACAGCAATTGTAAGAAGATAATGAAACCCACTGGTGCTTGATGAGCCCATCATTGATTTGCCTGTAGAATTTTAGAGGGTTATTGCTTACCTAAGCTTCAATTTTAGACATACTCCCAAAACTAGCATTTAAAGAGTTTCTAGAACAAGTCTCTAGAACAAGTCATAAAAAATAAAAATCAAGCATGATGGATTATCATTACTTTTTCCTAAATTTTAAATTTATTGCTGCAAGTGATTAGGTATTAGAAATGAGAAGTGTAGTTCTGGCACATGCTATCGGTTATTGTAAAATTTGATTCGTTTACATTGCATCACATAAACTTATTGAACTCGCATATAGAAAGTGTTTGATTAGTAGATCCTTTTCAATTTAAAAAAATTAAAGTTCAAATATTAAAATATCTTGTTTTGTTTGAAAATGTATTTATATGGGAGATGACCTATTTAATAGTTGAGCACTCTAATTTTGTACTTCTCAAAATAATATATGGCAGTTTAAAATCAGAGTGTTTTTACAGTAGCTTGCATAATAAGATCTCAAAAAGCATAGACCAATAGTCGTGCATTAATTCATGTTTTGTTTGTGTGCTGATTTGAGATCACATAATTTGTTGCTTTTTAAATCTAAATAATATATTTCATTCAATTATGATTTATCATATCAGCACAAAACTTTCAAATCACAATTAGTAATGTTCTACTATTAAAAATATTTAAATAAATCAATAAATACTATCACATCATTACATGTTCAAGGAACAGTCCTCACCCCTAATCACTTGACACATTTAATTATTATAAAAAATATAATGCATGTGTAGCAGTCATTTTCAAAAACCGCAGAATAATTCTTACGCTCTTAAGTACCATCACAATCGAACGCAGCTGTGTGTACGGTTGGGGTGTACGCATTGTTTGATAATAAACATTGTGTAATCATCGTAGTTAATAAAACAGCTATTTATGGGTGACAACAGCTATATACATTTGTATGAACGATCAAAGTGAATTGAGTTTTTCGATGTAAATTTATGTGTTTTGTATTACCTTTTTATGTTTGTAATCTGCAATGCTTTCATTTGATATCAGAGCGTCAGGAGAAACACAAGGTTCGTTGACATGGTAGGATTTGGAGAATCCAGTCTGAGGAGCGGATGACTGTATGTTGTCGCTGATTGGTGGTAAATGTGAGAGTCCAGCTGGCAGAGACAAAAGGAGTTTTTTTTTAATGCATTATATTTTCCTAGCCTCTTGTGATCTACCATAAATAAAGCCTGCGTGGAAAACAGACAAATCAACGCAATACATTTTTTTTGTGGTAATTTACTCGTTGGTACAAGATATATTGATCATGATTTGAAATTATTGTTTGAAAGATGAATGAATGCAAGAGTATGTGGAAGTAGGCATAACTGCAAGGAAGGAATGGATATGAGTTTAATTATTGTATTCTAGAAATTGGTATGAAATAAAAGAGTCACAGAAGTGTTTTAAGGGAGTTTCTATTGCGTGTAGATAATCTGTAGATCATCATTAGACTTTGTTTTGCTTGTTTGATATTTTTTTTAAAAATTGTGCCTGCGCGTTAAAATTTGTATGGAGAGAAGAAGTTTATTCACAGTATTTTCAGAATAAGGAAATAATAGAAGGAAGGAAGTGCCATTTTTAAGGGTCAATAAAAGGAAATGCTGTAGACTGTCAGCTGGAGACTGTCCGTTACGTGTAGTTTGAAGATATTTGGATCAAAATTGAAGGAGTGGAAATTAGAATTGTTGCAGCCACAAGCAATGGTAAATTTTATTTGATTTTTTACATTACAGTTTGGAAGTATGAAAATACAAGGAAGTTGGTTGGTTTGTTTTCTTCTTATTGAAGGGTCGGTCATAAAGATCTTAACCGGAAATCTAAGATATGGAGGGTTACATTTTATAATGTGTGATCTTGGAATCTTAAATCTGTTGGAAAGGACTGTGATATCAGTATTTTGTTGCATAGGAGAAGTATGTAGAAGTTTGTTATTCTCAAGTGTACAGTTTTTGTTTGTGTTTTGTGCAAGATTGAGGAAAAGATTTGTACTTTTATGTTGTAATTTGTTTGGAAGAATAATATTTCCTACAAACATCGAAATGAAGTTCTGCTGATTGAGTGTAGCGTTACATCTATTTCTAACACTGCTCTCTAATGGTTGGGAAATTTTTGAATGCATTTGAAGTGTTGTAGGTATTGTAGCATGGGTTGAATATGTAGTGGAGTCTGTGATGATGGAGTGAATCAAAACGATATATGGCAAAATGGAAAGCAGAAAATAGTCTTTTGGTTCAAGTTGTTATGAATTCGTTCACTTTCAATCTTATGCATTTTAAGCATTTGGTAATGTTGGTATAAGGAGAAACAAGAGTTTCTTTTTGTTGTTTATTGGTAATTGGAATCTGTATTCAGCATTGAATTTGCAAGAGTAAGTGTGTTTTTAGAAGTTTGTAGAGATTTGTAACTTGGAAAGTGTTTGGTAAGGGAGATATAAGGGGGGAATTGTTAGTAAGGGTATGTTGTCTATAAAATGGGAAAAATTGGCAAAAGGATTCTATTTTACAAGCGGAATTATGGGAAGTTAAAAAATCTAATTCTCTATTGATAGTAGATATTAAGGAAGTCCAAAAGAAAAAACATGAACATTTGTGTGAACTTATTAATCATAGAGATGAATTGTTGGATATCCAAACAAAAAATGATGAATTTTTAGCTAAATTGAAATTGTTTGTAGAAATCCAAACTAAGAATAAGAAATAAAAAACAATTGAAAGGGTTAGAACAGAACATTAGACTACAAAATGATGAGATATTTTGTTTGAAGGAACAAAACAATAAACTAAAATCAAAACCTTTGGCTTGTGATATTTCTTGTAACATAGAAAATTTATGTTTTTTTTTTTTTTAATCAAACAACTAGTTTGTGTAATATAAATCAAGTTATTTTTGATTAAAAGCATGAAGATGAACATTATCGTATGCTTGAATGTGAAAAATCTTTTAGTTCTACTAAGAAAAGTGTTTGTTTCAAAATTATGCAAAGATGGGTTATACAGGTAAAGGATTGGGTAAACATGCACAATGGATTACAGAACCAATTGAATCAGTTAGGAGGCCAAAGTATGAAAGTTTGGAATATGTTTTAGGAAAAAGGAATGGTGTTATAGATTCTAAAGAGTATGTTCAAAAAATACACTATATGTAGTGTGTTCGTTATCATAGGAATGGATATACAATTGAAAAGTGTTGGAATATAAATCCTTGTCCTATTTGTGGTTTAACAAATCATTGTGAGAAGTTGTGTATGCATAAAAAGACAAATGCATAATGCATACACATGAACTATGGATGGAGTACATTGGGTCAAGTTAGAAGAAAATTATAGGTATGTTGCAAAGGTTATACATGTTGGTGTTTTTTTCCAGCTAAACCTTGAAAATCCTCTAAAGGATAGCTAGTCCTTACACTCAAGAACTTCAATATTAGTGGCCAACTAACGGGAGATGGATTTTACACTTTTCTCCCCTGCACTTTAGGCTCTATTAAATCTAGGAGGGTAATCCTACTCGATGCTTTATGAATTTATGCAATCAAATGGCCATGTACATTGCACACAATGGATAAATTTCATACAATAGCTCAATAAATGAAATGTATTGAAGAAGCTAGCTACTCCTTAACAACACTCAACATTTGGAGCATAAGAATAGATAAACTTAACATAAGGTAACAAAAATTGCAATTCATCTTGAAAATTTGTTTATAAATTTGATTGGTGATTCCATCCACGGTTTTCACATAGAAAACACACTAGAATAGTGCCTTGTCCATAATAGACTCAAGGTGAAATAACCTATCTGGTAATAGCCTGAACATAAAATTAGTGACCATTTAAACCATTATTGCATTACAATAATGAAGTCTCTTTAGGACATACTTGCAAAATTCTTATAGATCCTAAATGCAACACAATATATTCAACACTTGACTAAAAGAACATTTAATCTATTCTTTGAAAAAAAATTCATCAATCTAAACATTTATTGGAGTAAATGTGTAACAAAAACTATTATAATCCTTGATTAATTTGATTAAAAATATAATGCATACATTCTGGAGACATTACAATATGACATTATTCATGATTTACAAATTGATTTGCTTGCCATTAATAGAAATGAATTACACCATTAGAACTTTGAAATTTAAAGAACTCCTAACCTAGAGATAACTTTGTATAGAAATTACAATAACTTCTCAACCTGGAGAAAGTATAACCCCCTCCCCAATGAAAAGGAAGAGTAAGAAGAAGAAGCCCTAAAATCAATTTGTAGATCCTTCATCCTTCATTGATCTACAATACAATTTCATTTAGAAAATGCTTCATTACTCTCCATTTTCCCTCTCTTCAGTTTGTCTCCACTTAAACATCTAATTTTTTACCATGAAAAGCCTTTATTCTCTTTTAGCTTACCCTGTATATGGAAATTAGTTTTTACCATAGCTAAAAGAAAAACCTTCATTCTTCACCCTCGGCTTTAAAAATCCCTTTTACCTGTGTATTCACTATTATTTTTCCTAGCACACACAACTTCTATTTTATCATAGCAAAAAACTATTTATTTGTGAAGGATTTACTCAGGTAAAAATATTTATTTGTGAAGGCTTTACTCGGGTAAAATCAAGAAGTTAGGTACTGTGAGAGGTAAAACCTTACATTTATCAAAGATTGACAAATATAGAGATGCAAATGTACTTGCTACATTCGTTCAAAGAATAAACTTGTAATGATAAAAAATCAAATAATTTTTTTTTTTGAATGCCCTAGCGGAAAGAAGTACATTGGTACATTTCCCCCTTGAGTGATTGAGCAAAAGATTTGATTTGAGGGTCGATCTCGCGATAAAGAGGTTCAAAATGGATGGTTATGATGATGATGCAAATGAGATGGATGATGCAATAATTCCTATATGATTATGCAGTAGATGTTTTATGCAGATGCTTAGACTAACAAATCTATATTATGATGATGATGCAAATGTAATGCATGTGAAATGATCAGCGTTTCCTATTATGTATGATATGAATGATATGTGGTATGATGGCGGTTTTGGATGCAGGATGGATGCTTGATGGATGCATTGGTGATGTAATGTTAGCATGGAGAGAAGAAAGAAGAAATGAGATGATGACAAGAGGATCCAACAAGTCCATGATCTGACGAGACTTTATTAGGGATGATGATGATGATAGATGATGATGATTTTCTTATCAAGGATTGGGATTTTAAAAAGGGCTACTTACCTAATGTTTGATAACACACGTAAGCATGATGCATCAAGGTATAAAGAATCAAGATGGCATTGTACCTAGTGCGATGGACTTTGACTCGACAAACAAATAGGAGTATTCTTGTTCACACTTGACATACGGAAACCTTGCTAGGACATACCTAACAAAACAAGTATTCACCAAGTTATATTACAAGAACGTCCAACAAGCAAAGAAGAAAAAAAGATAATGATCATTGCCCCATTCCTATCTCTCTAAATCCTTCATTCGGATATCATCGAGAGGTCCTTGGAATGAGTGTAATAAGATAAATGAAAAGAAAATATCAAGTACACAAACAAGTCAATGTGCTTCATATCTCTAGCTAAAGGGATTTGTTTTGATAGGATAAGAATCCAAAGTGATATCCAAAATGATTCCCATTATCGAAACAATATATCCTAGGACATGCATTGTATAGGATTATGATGGGTTCATAAGTTTATTGATAGGCTGTTGATATAAGGTTGACTGACATGTTTGAAAATGATCAACAGTTTGATTTTGCATTTAAAAGTTTGCTGTTTCGATTTTGATTTTTGCATTTGGAGTTTGATTTTTGCTGACTGTTGTGATTGTTTCTGTTTGTGTTGCTAAAGGATGAAGGTGATGATCAGTTTATTATGGATGATTGATTATTTTGAGTGAAAGCGAGATGAGACAAATGGACTTTTTTAAATATTTGGATGTTTTTGACATTGTTTGGAATGTTTTGAGGCTGTTTTTGGTATTTTCAAGATTTTACAAATGTTTTAATTTTTTGATTTTTCAAATGTTTTGGGGTTTTCTAAGATTTTATGGATTTTTTTGGATTTTGATGTCTCGAGGTTTGATCAAAGATTAACCTTTCCTACGTTTAAGCTCAGAGACGATGTAGTTTGGATTCTAATGTTTTTGTCATTTTCTGACTTTTTGAGTGTTTTTGGATTTTTTGCATGATTTTGATGATTTGGATATGGATATGTGTGATGATATCAGTGCTCTATTTTAGGATTTTTTTGAAAACCAAGCTAAGTTTGACTGATCAAATTGATGGATTGATGATGATGATAACATTGTTGAGGATACACAACAATGCAGGGATAGTGTTAAGCAACACAAGGATATCCTGAGATGATGATTTTTGATTGGATTTGATTTATCAGGATTTTGAAGCTTGATTTGGAACAAAAAAATTTTGAATGATTTGATGTGACTTTGATGTCCAAATTAGATGCGACTAAGATTGATTGTTTTGATTGATGTTCGGTGTTCGATGAAGCTTGATCAATAAGGAGCATCTTCTTGTCAAACTATGTCATGGGCTAGTGATTTGGAATTTTTCTCACAAGTGGTTTGACCAATTTGATTTTATGTTTTCCAATGTTTCAATCAGCACATAAGTTGGAGGATATAGATCAAGATTTATTCCCTGAAGCAAGATGTAAATATCTGCCCCTAGTGTCTAGAAATGTCTAGAATGCGATGGGTGGATGCTTGGATAGGTGTATGGTTGGATGGATATGGTAAGAACACAAAGGATGCCAAGGATTATCTTGTGATAAGATAAGGTGTTTGAACAGAGGAATGCTCATTGGATAATGTTTCATGGCTTGGATACTACTGGGTAGGATAGGATCAATGAAAATGACCCTTGTCAAGATGTTTATCATGAGCAAGCGTAAAATGTCCGCCAAATTTTTTTAAGATCAAGATAACTTGGACTATGGATGTAGATGGATTGGATAAATGGTCCATGGATGAATGGATTTATTATGGATAAGATAGATGGAATGTTGGCTTTATTATGGATGGGATGGGATGCTGGATTTTATTATGGATGGGATGAGATGCTTCCACCTGAACTGGTGCACATAGATGCTCGATTCTACACATGATGCCTGTTTTCTAGGTTTTCATCATGGTACTTCCCCAAAGCACCACCCATGCGGTTTTCACTAGAGGATGATTTTTCTCCTTACTATTTTCAATCCTTTTCTGATTTTTTTGGACTTTCATTTTTTTGATATTTTTTTTATTTTTCTAATAGATTTTAAGCTCATACTAAATCACAAGGTGTTGTTGATGTAGATGCCCCTATCATAATGTGCCATTGATATCTTGCTTGAAGAAGCTGCTTTGCTAAGATACGTGCACTTGAATGCAACTTTTGAGATTCCTTATCTATTTCGTTGGTGCTGGAGTTGACTTTGTCTTTGTGCGCACATCGTAATAGAGTGCCTTCTAAATCCTTATGATGAAGGGTCATTGCCAACACATGGTCAATCTGAGAATTAGATATCATACATGGAGGCATGGATGGAGTGTATTTAGGGATAGGAGATGGATTGGTTGATAGTTTGGAACCTTTGATTCTCCAAACTTGGGAAGATGAGCAATGATGGGTGGATATGAAAGTGTGCATGGAATTAGGACCAACTGCTTGATACACTTTGTACATCACTTGAAAATACTGCTTTTTCTTTTGTGGACATCTTTGATGGATAATTTTCCCTTTATTATTTTACCCCATAGTTTCTTTGACTGATGGAGTTTGATAGGAATGATCTTTCTTTGTATTTTTTGGCATCCATTTGTTTTTGATTTTTCTATTATGCTTTCCAGCTTCTTTTTATTTGATAACGTTCTTCGTACGTTGATTCAATTCTTTCTTTTGGCATTGGTCCCAATTCATGGATGGGGTGATGGGTGGATGAAGATTAACGGTGGATATTCACATACCTAATGTCCTTAGTATGAATTTGGGATATATTTGATCTTGATGTTGACAACTTAGTCTGATTGTAGGAATCAATAACCCACTCTTTCTGTGTACAATAATGTCAGGAGTAAAGGAATCTTGTTCTGAATGAAGATCATCTATGTGTGAATCTATAGAAAGCATCTCATGGGTAGATGGATGAGTATTTGCATCTTGTATAGATAGGAGAGTGTACATTAGATCATTATAGTATCTTGGAGATATGAATTCTTGATCTTGAATAATTTTAGAGTTGCTTTTGACATGCTTTGGATCAATTTCTTGATATGGGTCAATTTCAAAGGATGGATTGCTTATAAAGGGTTCTTGGATGTCGTCATTAGACATGGTAAGTAGTTCAATATCTTCAATTGCCAAGTTCAGTGTTCCTTCAGTATCTGTAACCATGAGGTCAAAGGATGTCAACATGTCTTGGAAAGGACCATTGCCAGACTTTGGTGAAAGATGTTGATCATGCTTTGCAATAAATTCTTGAGATATGTTCTCTAACTCATTAGGTGATGTATGGACATTTTCAACATGATCATTGGTCGATGGATCATGCATTATGTCAATAGGATCAAATAATCCTAACACTCCTTGAAATAGATCACTAAAAAGTGGATCTTGATGTATGGTGAGTTGATCATCAGGTGGGGTAAAAACATCTTCAATGTGCTCTTTGATGGATAGATCTTGAACATTATTTTCAACAATTATGGTGGAGGGATATCCAATGTCTTCAACCATAGGGTCAAATGATGTTGACATTTCTTGAATTGGATCATTGTCGAGTATTATTGGTGGATTTTGATCATGATTGAAAAGTGACTCTTGACCTATGTTGATTTTATCTTCAAACGACATAGAGACATCTTCAATGTGCTCTTTAATGGATAGATCTTGATCATTTCTTTCATCATTGTGGTGGGGATATTGTCAATGCTATCACCAGTGGTTGAATGTTCATCGTTATCCCCAATAGCTATCATTTTTTGCATTTGTGATTGCGTTTGTTGGGTAGCTTGAGAGGCTTGGGAAGCTTGACAGGCTTGTTGCACTTGCTGAGCTTGTGTTGCTTGTTGTGTGGCTAGATATTATTGGATGGCCTTTTGGTAGGCCTGGTGATCTTTTATCACAATTTCATATTGTCTTGTTGCATTTGGTTTTGGTGGTAGTGGTGGTGAATTGAGAATTGTGTTGGATGTAGTGACAAGTCATTGAGATGCATTTGGAGTGATCATGATAGTGAGGGGTTGAGATGTTATAGGTATGGGAGTGGTGGTTGGGATGATTGAAGTGATAGGGATGGTTTGAATGACCGAGGTGATAGGTCTTTGGGAGACCATGTTTTGATTCGTTGGGATCAACATTGTTGTTTGATTGAATACCATCTGTTGGTGCAATGTTGATGGTATATTCAAAGGATTTGATGTGATAGCTTGGTTGGTGTTGGGTCGATTGATTTGGATGGAGTGATTGGTGATAGTTTGGTTGACTTGGATTACTTAGGATGTATGGATCAAGTTTATATTCCATGTTCCTCTTGTGTTTTCACCTTGTTATAAAAGTGACCTCTAGGGTATTTAGGACTAATGATGAGATGAATGATGAAAGGGGTGAATGATATGGGTGTCAAACTTTTTAGGAACCTTGGATCAATGCTAGAGTTAGGGTTTGATTTTGATTGGTTTGATTTGGATAATGAACTTGTAAACCCTAAGATTTTAGATGTTATCTTAGGATGAACTTGTTCAAAGGGGTGCTAATTTAACTAGAGGTATGAGAAAGGATGCATTCCCATACTCCTAACTAAACAAGGTGATTTTGATTTTGATGATTTACCCAAGTCTAGAATGATGTTTCTAAAGCTCTAAAGTTGTTTGGTGGGATGGGATGATAAATGTTTGGGATGGGTAAAATGTTTGATTTGATCCTAAATGAACCTAGGAAGGACTTGTTTCTAAAACCAAGATAGTGAAGAACATGCCTTTCTCTAAAAGTAATTCAAAATCAAAAGATCAATGTTTGCATGAAAACCATACAACTAAAAGATGCCAAGCACATATGTGGGGTCCAATTGATGTAATATTTCCTTAATGGATTTTTTTTACCACAAAAACACTCTTGATTAGATTTTTAATCTAGATGTCTAATGTCTGAACTTTTCCCTTATCCCACAAAGCGTATTATGCAGAAACCAAGGAAATTTGAGGCAAGAGTTACCTATTGTTAACCTTAGTAGGAGCAAATTGAGATGAAATACAAATGCTTAGAAGCCTCTAAGGATAAAATCATAAGGGAAAGCAATAGCATGTTAATTCGTTCAAGGATATTTGCTTCTCCGAAAGGGTTGGAGATTTGATGCTCATGTTGAATGTTGGTTTCCAATGTTTTCGATCAAAGCACTGTGTTTTCAAACTGACTCACAAGCAATATAACATGCTAGCTCAATTGGTACATTTTTCTTGGTGGGCTTGCCTCATGCCTTTTGTACTAGAAGAGATGATTTTACATGCAACCAAGGACAGAGTATAAAGGTATGTTCAGAATGAAGTCTTAACCTATATACTTTAACCAAGATCGGACATGACAAGTAACTTCTTGGAATCTAAGTTCCAATGCACCACTTTGATAAACTCATTGAATGGATCAGTTGGTCACTACAAAAAAAGGTTTTTGTTTGGACTTTCTGTTTGTGGATATTGACCCATATGACGAGAGTCCCTTTTCAAATCCATCTCATTAGAGCCAACCGCGTGATACGGGTGTTTACTCCAATACCCACATTTATATCCAGGTTGGAAATACTCTTGGCTTTAGAGTGTTACCAGTTGAGTCATTCCTTTGGGTGACTACTTTTTCCTTAAGGCAGGCCCTCTAAGATAGACAAAAGAGAATAAACATATTCATAGTTCGATCAACCTTCGTTTAGAAAAGAAAGGAGAACACATACAATAGGTTTACTCACACTTGAAAAGTGTTTTGTTCAATTTTAGTTACCAAAATGAAGTGTGGAAGTAATCTTTTATGCAACTTTTATGTCACCAAAAAGACTTTTGATTCTCAAGATTGTCATGAAGCGTGAGAGAAGAATGTCTTTTTAAGTGGAATTACTTTACAAAAAAGATTACAAAAGCACAAGAGCACTTGTTCATTTTAGCCTCAAAGTAATGATGAATTCATTTTAAAAGAACCAAGCTAAATGTGAAGTTTGTTTGTTCACATTTTAGCCCAAAAGTAAAGACTAGTAAATTTCTAGGGTTAAAGTTTTAGACCAACTTTGAAAAGATCAAGACAGTGATTGATTTTAAATCCAAATTGTAAGCAAGTTGTCCTAAAACAGAAAATGAAATTAGGAAATGAATGCCTCAAGTTATTGCAATAAGCATTAAAAAATGCTTTTTCCAAGTTCAAGTCCCCACTTTGTAATTCAAGTCTATCGTTATTTAATTCCTACGTGAGAGCAACCATCGTCATTTCTTGATGCCAACCTACAAACATTACAAAGCTAAAATCTTAGAAATGAGATTTATTGCAAGGAATCATTTGAAATATTTAGTATTAAAAATCAAAACACAATTACTCAAATAAAGATAGTTTTTAGCATTCCCCAAATGAAATTTGAATTCAAATCATGTGAAAGATGTAGCATTAAAAAAATAATTCACTCTCTATGTATGGCATCCTTTCTCTACTTGTAGGAGATCAAAAAAACCAAATAGCAACAATAAAGGAAAAATCTTATAGAAATCAGATAAAGGAAAAATTGTTGGCTCTAATAAATATTTACTTTGTTGTTGCAACAATGCCTTAAATGCTAGTCTATTGCTTTAAATGTGATAGATATTGGATAGCAGCTACACCTGCAAAACTTGAAGTGGTCATTAAAGGCTAACGTAGATTTATCGAGCAAAAACTAGTGAATTTGAAATAACAATTAGATTCAACACTAATTTATAATCTTGTTATTCAAAAACCACCGAAATAAAGAAACTTTCAAGCTAATGTGTACCAATGACTCGAAAATGTAATTGGCCGGCATAAAGCCAAGTTATCAAACCTTTCCTGGTATCGTCATTTCTTGCCTCAGGATTCTCCACAAATTATGTCATGCTTGTCCAGCATTGCAATCTGTTGGGCCATATAGATGGAGGACATCACTCTAGTACTTTGGGTAGATGGAGGACATCACTCTAGTACTTTGGGTAGCAACTATTTACACTTGGCTGAAGCAAGCGAAATTGTCCAGGAGATTGTTGATAGGAATAAGCAGTCAAGCTCTATAGAAATAGCTGGAAACATAGGTTTTGCTATTGATAACTTGAATGAACCTCTTGAGTCTCAGTTTTGGCTGCAAAAGATAGTGACACTTTGGGGTGATAAGTTTTATCTTTCAAATGTTGGGGTCACAACTTCCCTAATAAACATATATGCAAGGTGAGGACACGCAGACCATGCACATGAATCATTTGATAGAATGCCTCAGAGAAAATGTGATCACAGGGAGAGCCATGATTGTAGGGTACATGTAAAATGGATTTATGCAGGGGATTTAGACACTTTCAAGCAACTAAAATTGGCCTAGGATTTGGGAAATGCATAGATTCATCATTTTTGCTTCCTCCATTGCTATTATAGGGGTCAGATTTT